>VMBQ01000006.1:47391-83697 GCA_007657795.1 Dreissena rostriformis | reverse complement strand
TAAACAATGTCTGATGATCTTTATGTGTTCTTTGTCCCTTGAAACCTATGTATAGCCACGAAAATAATCAAATTTGAGTGGATATTTACATAGTTATTATGATCATTAATAGGTTTTGGCGGCCACTTTTCAATGTAATAATCACATCGCCGTCATTTTGAAAGACATAATTTTCGTTTCCATGGGAACAAAATTGTTGTACTGTTTGCATAAACATACAGTACAGTCAATGCCCTTTAGTTTGATACATAAATTACCTTGAATACCTTGTATATATTTTGCCAAAAAGTGAAAATATGTGGTAAGATCCATAATTTTTCTGTATTTTTGGTCTTTGACCTTTGATATGACCTTGAACTTGACCTTCGAAGATTACCTGAATGCATCACATTTTGAGTACTTTTTATATAAACAATTTCCACCAGTAGATTAATTTGTATCATTTTTATATCAAGAAGTATCCCTTTGTTTTTATTACTATCCAGTACAAACAGAATTGGCGGCCATTTTGGCGGCCATCTTGGATATCTTAGCTCGCCACTATTTATGCCAATTTATGCCGGTGGCTTAGTAAACTTCAGACTATCACGGTCATTTTGGTATATGACTCAGCTTGTTGCAATATGGTGTCCAGGTTACCCTTTGAAATAATGGCCTTCTGAGCTAAAAGTCACCCTACCATTAGGGTGGTTACTATGTTTTTCTAAGATTTGACCTGGTGATGTAGTTCTTAAACGCACCTGGCCAAGAATCGAACTGGGCCTAGACAGGGGGGGGGATGCGTATACGGGAGCTTACCGGGTTTAAGTGAGGTTAGTTGGAACTTAACTTCCAAGATGGCGTCGTTTTCGTGTTTTTCGTGAAGGAGTAGCGGATATTTTCACCCGGTAAGCCACTTTATATTTATATTTCTTTTAAATAAATAAGCCCGTTCGGCTCTACGGTGTTTGTGCTCGCCTCGATTTTTTGTTTCAATACCATAGACCTCGGAATAAAAAAGTTATTGAAGCAAAACTGTCGACAAATTTTGTGTAATTTCTTGACCTTCGAGATGTTGGATGTTGGAATATCATTTTCTCTCATAATAAACAGTATTTCTGCATGTTAACAATAAAATATAACATAAATCACGATTATTTTATTATCTCGACGCGTTTTTATGTCTATTTATTCATTTAATGCCGAACTATAATGGGTAAACCCCCTTTTTGTAACTAACTTCCGTTTAAGCACATTTTGGGACCTGACTTCCAAACGATGAACAGCTCTTTTCTATGGTAGGTTTTATGTGAAATAACTGTCGTGCATGAATTCCGCATTGGTGCGAATGTTTTCACTTAAGGAAATCAAGAGTTACCATCTTTTGATATTTTTATTAATTGTTATATTTTTAATTTGTATTATAATATGTTTTCTCACATACTTAACGCTAACATTTAGTGTGTGTGTAATATAAGACATTCGACGGTATTACTAACACAGTGTTATTCTTACCTGTTTATTGTAACACATATGAACATACTTATGTTTGAATATGCCTCAAACGGAATACTATGCTTACTAAACGGAATACTATGCTTACTATTTCCAGATATCAAGACGCCAGTTATAGATGTTGAGGATGCCAAGATTAAACAAGGTATGTGTTTGTGAAACACCATGTCCCCTTTTGAGCGATTTTACCTATATATTTGACCTCGAAGGATGACCTTGACCTTTCACCACTCGTCTTAAAACTTTGGATTTTTGCTAAGAAGAGACTTCATTTAAACGAAAAATAAGATAAAATTATAAAGTTAATTAATAAAATTGTCATTAATTAGTTGAATTGTTATTGAGCTTCAGACCGTCGTATTGCTGTCTGAAGCTCAATAACAAAGCCACTATGAATTCAACTACTTAATAACATTATATTACATACAGGTTAATTTTAAAGTTAAACAATTAGTGACGTTTAGGGCAATCATGGGGATGTTGTTTTTATTGTTGTGTCAACTGAAAAAAGCATATTGTTTTAAAAAGTCTGGTTTTGAAAATTTAGTGAAAAATGATTTCCCCAGCCAGTTGTGTAGAAGGTACATTTTATACCACTGTTGATATTGTAGCAAATGGGATAACTTGATAGGGGCAGCATGTCTTTTGAGTTTCACGCTGCGCCACTCTGATTAATTACAATGAAAATTCCAAAACAAAACATTTATATAACTAGTAAATTCAACCTACATCAAATAATTAGTAGGTACTGCAATGCAAATAGTAAGTATCAAAGCTTTATAAAATAGCAAATGACTATTTTAATGAAAATACAGTTAGTCAAGCATTCAATTTTCTGGCAATCGGAACTTGACAAGAAATAATTAATTACAGCAATAAATCATTTAAATACGCAAACAACTCCTCGAATTTTTGTTGGTAGTGGCCGTTGAGATCAGATTGCTTAAAAGAACAAAACAACATGTATTCTACAATTAACAATGTGTTTTGCGCAAATACGCGGGTTTAATAAGTTTTTATGTCAAGCACACTTTTGTTGTACATGGACTTTAACGATATGCCATGCGTGAAAGAATATAAATAGCTAAGATACTTTACAAAGTAGATAAACAGAAATGTATCAAAACATGTTTGCACACATTTTGATTAACATGTTGTATATCTGTACAATCGCAAATAGTAAGTAGTTAAATTTATCACATGCCATACCCTGTTTCCCATGTTATATAACCATTACATATATTTTTATATTACACATGTGTAATATACTTTTTAAGCGTTTTCATTGGCTTAGTTTTCGTTTATTGACCAATCGCATTTTGTTATTTTGCTGAAATGACGTTGCAACGTCAAATGACGTCACGAAATGTAAACAACATTCGAGATTTATCATAATGTTTGCGTAAATATTTATTTAATTTGCTCATTTAAAAGCATGTGATAAAAAAGATCTGACACTTGTCATATCATACCATATTTTTTTTAAACTCATCCAGGAATTTTTTTAGTAAGCTCGCCAAAGGCTCGCTTACTAACACAATTCCTGAACTCTTTTAATAAAATATGGTATGATATGACAACTCATGCCAGATCCTATATGTATAAAATATGGTATGATATGACAACTCATGCCAGATCCTATATGTATAAAATATGGTATGATATGACAACTCATGCCAGATCCTATATGTATCAGTCAGAAAAGAAAACAGACGGTTGCATAGAACCTCAATTAGAGGTATGTGTGGAATAGAATGATCCTCTGTTTAAGTCATAGTTTAGTAATTTTGTAACCATTATTGATTGGAAAGATTGAAGATTGGAAAGATTTGAAATCTTCCAATTGGAAGACAAAATTGGAAATTCCCGTTGCTAAAAATATAATATTTTACTTGAAAGGTATATAGACAACAACAGTCACAATCAATGCAAAACAATTGCGGTATTTCTTCTTCCCATATCTTGCTGAAGAGCGGGTAGAATAGCTCAACACTGGTCTCGACGTCAGCCTTCAGCGCTTCTGTCGGTATGCTGTCAGGTCAAGCAGACCTGCTGTCCTTCAATTGATTGATGGCGCTATGGATCTCTTCCTTCGTTGGAGCGCCAGCGCCAGCAATTCGCTGGCGGTATATTTGGTGCGTTCGCATGAGCTGGTATGTTGAGTAGCTCCAGGAAGTGCTAGATCCACCTCTTATTCTGCCTTTTCGTCATCTGCTATTACTCCTCTGTTCTTGTCAATTACTGGCTTCTCTGGCTTGGTAATATTTCCTGCTATTCTCTTGGTGATGGATAACAGGGCATTGGTTCTGTTCTGATCTGTTGCCTCTTCCGCCTTGTGTTTTCTTCTTTGGTAGAAAACACTCCCACCCATGACCAGGGTACTTGTGGCACACAGGTCGGCGAGTCTCTCACCGTTATTGTTCATCTGGCCTAGCCATTGCTTCTCCATGGTCTCCTTGTGTCCTCGGTTGTCACTTCCGATCTTGGCATTGAAGTCAACCAAGTTGATCCTATTCATCTTTGTGTGGAAAGTGGCTACCATGATCCGTAGTCTGTGCGCCTACCAACCGATGGGCGCTCTCTGTGTTGACTTGGAAAACACCAGGGCTACTCTCTGTGTGTGTGCTGCATCTTTCTGCTCATGAGCCGAGAACAGCAGTAACTCACAGGAAGTCAGTGCTTTTGCACTTTTGTTCTCAAGTACACAAGCATAGGTGTCAAAATCGATGTATCACCTCATTAATTTGCATTGTGCATGTGACAGTAAACTGCTATTGTTAATCTCTAAATGCTCAGAGCAGTCTACATGTATAATCAAGGTATGAATCACAATTAAAATCAATTGAAACATACTTATCAGCAAGTATCTTTAATCATTTTTCGAAACTGTAAAACTGCCGCAACATTGAAACAAACAGCAATCATATGATGAGGATCTAATATGTAAATACGAAATCTTACTATTATCTCTATATTAATAGCGTTCTGTTTATTATCCACAATATCTCATTGTGTTATAGTCTCCCGGTATATTTAAGAGTTTTTTTCTGTATTGCTGTGATATCATATAAATGTAAAAAATGCCTCCCGATCAGTCGGACGTTTGGAAGCATTATACTTGTTCATCCGATAAGTCATCTGCTAAATCTATTTTGTGTAACAATGTTCTATCTTACGCAGGAACAACATCAAACCTTTGCAGTCAAAAATTACATAATTTCAAATCTTGATCATACATATATATTGAATACCAGTTGATTCAATATTGAATACGTTATTGACCAAATATTTGAATACCTATTTTGCTATGCGTTCGTTGCCATCTCTTATATTTTTTTAGAATGGGAATGGGGACACATTTTGGCCCCAACTTTGACAAAAAAAATAAAACAGGTCGTGGGTTGGGACAGAGTCTATCAATAGAAACCACAGACAAAAAGAAAACAATATTTGATAGATTAATTCAGAATAAATATTTGTTCTTATGATATTACATACATCTATAAACATAACATTTTTTAAATACAAAAATTAAGTACACTTTTACAAACTTGTAAACCCATTCCAAACTAAGGAAATCCAAGAAAGAAAGTCATTTAACACAATCATTTAAACACAAAATGACAGCTACACACATATTATATATTACATACATATAATATGTTAAAGAACATTTCTATTAGTATTAAACATACAATTTTAGTTAATCAATCCCCTGCATGTTCCCAGTGTGAGCTCCAGATAAGAGAGGTACTGGAGTAAATACCATTTAACACTTTGCAAATATGATATAGAAATAGGAAATAAGGGCTACTAGTACCCTTTGGAAAATTATAGGTGTATAACTTAATAGTGAATCTTGTTAAAGGGTAATTTGGACATTTTGTATATAAAAATAATGTACCCAATGTATTAAATTGACCACTGCTAGTATGTCATAATATATTTATAAACACATGTGCATACTTATCACTTCATATCATGGGATTCAAATACATTTTAAAGCCCACTTTATTCCGATACTCAAAAAAACACCCTGTACAAAGCTTGAATACCCTTTAAAACTCTTGGTCAAAGAGTAAAATACCATTTTAAATACCCTTCAAGGGTATAGTACCCTTTAGTTTAAAATCTTATCTGGAGCTCTTGTTCCATTTTAACTGTAAATGTAATTAAACTACAAACACTTAATTTACATAGCAGCTAAGACAAAGTAATTAAAATGTATATAAAAATTACTACTTTTCAAGAATATTCAACCAATCCTTATCAACTATATTAAAGCACTAATTTTAAATCAATGACAATACACGAAATTATCGTTTAAAAGTTGAATGTCACTGATAACAATACCATAACAAAATTATTTCATGAATTTTCACACTCTGAGCAGCTAACATTATGAGCACTTATTTTGACAGTTGTTTTTTTATTGCACATTCCTCATCATTTAAAACTTTATTAAATCTACTCTAGTAGGTCATCACACTTTTACAAACCATAATAAATCAAATAACTTTTTTTCAACATGTCTTGTCTTTAACTTTTATGAAATTAAAACAATAAAATAAACACGTATGAATGATGTAATTATTTGTTTTCCTCACAGAGCTTAATTTGCTCTCCCAATATTCAAGTTTCAAAACAAACCACTAAGCTTTTTGAAAAATAAACAAGCAACATAAATTATTTGAAACACATTCCATCCAAATCAAGTTTACATATCAATCATGGTTATGACTCGAACATTATTTATAAATATGATATAATAATACACGCTTAATGTATGTACTTGGATACGATTATAAAACATCTGAAACAATTACAACTGTTTATCATAAATGTTTTATACTGAAATGGAAATCATTTAATACACTGGACTCGTTTCTTGAGATTCCATGAATAGTTATACATTTTTTAATTAAATCACTTCAATAATTCATGTTTGTACATTATAATCATAATGTGTCCTGATTACAAGTTTTTTTTATAAATTTTACAGTAAAATCACAGTGACTTTAAACAATAAATACAAAAATTGTACCAAAGAGTGGAATTCGGCAACAAACAAATTTATAAACAATTGAAATATCAAATTTTAAGTTGAAAAAGGGACATAACTTTTGTAATTTTTAAGTCAAACAGGCACAACTTCCTATTTTAAGGAAGAATTCCTGAAAGTCTGTATGTTGAATGTTAAAAAGTTTAGTTGAAAACCTGCAGATAAGGTTATGTCTACAGACAGACAGTCAGAGAGAAACAGTTACCGTATATAGACTATAAATGTAGTAAACGCAGAAGGATGGATAATCAAGCATACATTTTTAAATAATGGACAGTTAAAAACATATGTTTTATCTTAGATTAAAGCTATCTGTTAAGTTATCATATAAGCACAGTTTATTGTATAAAAAGCATTGGTTATTTTAATCATAATATACAAGAAGCATGTGGTACTAAAAAAAAGCATCAAAGAGGTTAACAAAACAACTTCAAGAAGCGAACACACTTACAACTTTTTTGTTTGTTTTGAAATTAAATAATTGAAAAACCTGCTTACCAGTCCTACCCTCTAGTGATATTGTTTATGACACATGATACCCCACATATGTTGCGTGCTATTACAATTTGTATAAAGCAGGTAGGCAACAAGCAATTTTAGATGCAATTATGCACCCTCCCCCCAAAAAAAAACAACAACAAACAAACAAGAGCATCAGTGAAACTGATGAATGCTCCCCAATAATGCAAGCTTTGCAAAGGATTTGGGAGGGGAAGAAAGCCAAATAATAATCAAA
The DNA here is from genome assembly GCA_007657795.1 of Dreissena rostriformis. Taxonomy (NCBI): domain Eukaryota; kingdom Metazoa; phylum Mollusca; class Bivalvia; order Myida; family Dreissenidae; genus Dreissena; species Dreissena rostriformis. The sequence goes on along the minus strand of VMBQ01000006.1, from coordinate 76,405 downwards.
GAGCAATAACTCCCTAAAAGATCAAAAGACTGCGAAATGACCAGGCTATATGTGCATGACCCCTTGGAAGGAGCAGACAGACCGGATATAATGTACATGCAGGCCCTATGAAGATACCACAAATAAAGATTCATCAAAATGATCATTAGTTTATAAGATCTTGTGTAGAAAAGAAGTACAGGACAGACAAAGGGACATCCAGTATGACGCGTACATTTGTTGAGAGATTTTTTATGTATCAGGTAGACGGACAAAGCAGATACTATACGTTTCCATCTTCATGACAGCATACAAAAAGGCATTGGAGAGATAAAGTCAACTTTTAGGGTAAAAAGTGAATGTTTTAAGGGCACAATTGTGCTATGAAAGGACACATATATTTTGCCCCTCCTGTTGAATGCTAAAAAATCCCTAGCAATAACTCCAATAAAAACATCTTGTCAAAGTTGTGACAAATATCCCCCCCCCCCCACAATGCATGCCATATGTAGCAAGTTGTAATACAATTTTAAGTTGAACAACGTTTTGTAAATGTGCATTTATTTGTATTCATTTACATTGGATGAAAAAACTTAAACATGTAAAACTTAATGTCTTATGCAACAATACAGTTTGAATGTTGTCCAATGAAATGTTTACAAGAACTTCAGATTAATGTGTCTACGGACAGACAGATACATGGCGATAGTGGTTCCAGTATAGCCCCTTCACTACCTAGCAGGGGTTGAAATCCTACAAATCACTGCCACTGCATTATCTCCAGGATATATCACAGAGAATTCACCATAGAGTCTAGCTCCAGTACAATCCATTAGCACAATAGCTGTGAGAGATGTGTTCTCAATTTGATATAGTTAGTGTCACTGAGGTTTGGCCCCTAAACGTCAAAACCATCTATGTCACCTACGTCGGAATGGGTCTGCTCATTTAACATGTATGATATCTTGAATTTTAATCTGATCTTTTCCTGAAAACAGAGAAACGTATGTTGTAAAATGCACTTTTACTACATAGCTTCTTCTTATTTACTCTAAACATTTACTAATTACTTAACATTTGTGCCAAGGTAGTTCAAAAGACTTCAATGCTTGAATTTGAAAGAAAATATTACAATGGAATTTGATTATTTTTGATTATTTACACAGGTAATGGTTTAATTTATGCTTAATTATATTAATTTGATCAAAATAAAAATATAATCGCTTATAAATCTGTTCTATTTGTTATATCCACGAACTTACGATAGACCAGGATATTAATTGTAAGAAAAACTTGAATTGTGAAAGTCTTGCCTTTTGAGGGTTTGCTAGTAGCAGGACTTGAGTGATAGCTGATGGGGGAAGGATCGGGTTAAACGCCGGCAGGTCGGTTGTAGACGGGGGTTGGAGCTTCACTTTCATCGCCTGTCAGACGGAAAACAACAACCTTCAATCATTTACCTTAGAATAAACTGTTATTTCGAAATTATATGCAGTTTTACCATTAAGTCGTATTTATACATTTTGCAGAGTAGTGAGAAAAAATACGTTTGCATCTTGCATATATAATCGCTTTATTGAAATGGATTTTACCACAAAACTGTACTGTAAATAGAAACATATTAAGAACCGGTATACTTGTATCAATTAAATAAGAATAATCCAAAATGAAACTGTTTCCAATGCTTGCAAAATAATGTCCATTCTAAGTCTTAATCTAACTAAAAATAATACAGTATTAAGCCCATTTCACATGTACGCGCATTTAAGCCCATTTAACACTCAAGCATCTTTAAGCCCATTTCAAACTCATGAACCTTTCACCCTGTTTCACAATCATGCCCCTTTAATCCCATTTCATAAATGTGACCTTTAAGCCCATTTTGCTTGCCTGACCCGTTAAGCCCATTTCACAGTCCTGCCCGTTAAAGCCCATTTAATAGTCCTGCCCCGTAAAAGCCTATTCCATGCCCCTTCAAACCCATTTCACAGTCCTGCCCGTTAAAGCCTATTCCATGCCCTTTCAAGCCCATTTCACAGTCCTGCCTGTTAAAGCCTATTCTATGCCCCCTTCAAGCCCATTTCACAGTCCTGCCCGTTAAAGCCTATTCCATGCCCCTTTAAGCCCATTTCACAGTCCTGCCCATTAAAGCCTTTTCCATGCCCCTTTAAGCCCATTTCACAGTCCTGCCCGTTAAAGACTATTTCATTCCCCTTGAAGCCCATTTCACAGTCCTGCCCGTTAAAGCCTATTCCATGCACCTTGAAGCCCATTTCACACTGACCTTGGGCACGGCTGCCTGAAACACGAAGGACTTGATGTCAGAGGACGTATTGGTGCTGATAACGGACACCACCATTACAGTCACGTCTTCCCGTGGCTTGTTCTTGGTCACCAGGATGAGAACCTTCAGACCATTCTTGTCATACGCTGACACCGGAGATGTAGTGCCTGCAGAACATTTGTCTTTCCATCAACAAATACACGAGTTAAATAGTTTTTATAAGATGCCGTCTGGTTGCTAATGTACTGTATATTCATTTATTTTCTTTGACATGAAATTTCGTAGATTCATAAAATCTGGTATTTTGATTTGATCTTGTTTGATAAATTATGCATTCATCCCTTAAAATGTTTCAGATGTACTGAATTGCAAATTAATAAATTAATTATTGGTTGATCGTGTGCAAATCCATAACAATTTATTATTTAAATAAACAAAAACAACTGTGTAGCAATGCGACGATTTTGCATAGAATTTTATTTGATAATTATTAAGTATTATAACAGGGCCCTTAAGAACAAATGTATTTAAAATCAAAATAACTGATAATTATGTGCAGCAATTATGTGTTCTCGGTTTAATTAATAACGATAAAATCCTGAAACCAAAACAGTCCTGCACGTTAAAGACTATTTAAATATTGAATTTCTGTGCATGGGCAGTCGTAAACGGAAATCCCAGCCAAGAATGACACTCCACACAATGACATTAACAAAGACAGTAAACACTTTGCTAAATACTTATTAAAAACAGTTGGAAATTTACAGAACTCACAGGAATATGCAATAGATTGCATGTGTTTTCATTTGGCAAGTTTAAAAAGTTTTTATTAAATTATACTAGTTCATTGGTTATAGGTCCTCCTTGGCTATTAGTTCTTGACAAGTACCGTATGCTGTGTATGGAATTCAACCATTCTTATGATTTTTATGCAGACGCAGGAAAATTCAGCAAACCTGTTTTGACCAACTGTTTGGGATATTTTTTTCAGTCTTTCTAGAACTCAATCTGTCTAGGACCAGCAGAACCAAACGAAATATGATCCCTGAATATAATCTATACATTCATCTGGAATCTATTGACCATTTTTGTGAAAATTTTGTGAACAGGTCTCTTCAATGTTTCTCCTAACAAATCCCATACAGCAACAATAAAGTGGAAAAAATACTAAGCAAATACTAAATATGTTTACCTGGGGTAATACTTTCTAATGGCACAAACACGTCTGTTAATGGTTGAACTTCCATGGTCTTTGGAGTGGTTGTTGATGCAGTGGATCCTGTAACCGTGGCCACCGGTGGAGGATGGATTACCAGGTCAACTAATTGTTGCGTTGGTTGTATGGGTGGGGCAGGATTTGGGACTAAACCTTTGGTGTTTGGTTGACTGGTTGCTAGCTGATTTAAGGTGACCTTAGTGGCTGGCTTCGACCTTAAATTCAAAATACAAGGGTGAAAGTACATAATTAAAAAAAAAAAAATCAAATTGTTAAAATTCTGAACTTATAGGTTTAAATAGTTTATGTAAGACTTTTAGTTTAGTTTATGTTAGATCACAAAAAACTGAAATCAGTTTTAATACTGAAACATTTCACCCATGATTATATATATGTGCACACTTAAATGACAGACCCAAGGTTTCAGTCAGAAATTGTGCATAACAACATTAAAAAAAACAAGATGTGTTTGCGAAACACTATGTCCCCTTTTGAGCGATTTTGACCCATATATTTGACCTTTGACCTTGAAGGATGACCTTGACCTTTCACCACTCAAAATGTGCAGCTCCATGACATACACATGCATGCCAAATATCAAGTTGCTATTTTCAATATTGAAAATGTTATGGCCAATGTAAAGTTTGTGCAAACCATACAAACCAACAAACTGACATGGCAAAAACAATATGTCCCCCAGTATAGACTAGTTTATGTACCGCATATCCACATCTATTCCTATAAACACTTTAATAACATTTTGAAAAGATAAAGACAAATTATTCACTTTCAACAAGTGACAGTGAATTTTATACCTTGCTGCCTTATGAAACATTTAAACAAAAAACTTGATAACAAAACCAAATTATTTTGAGAAGCATTGTTAAGACCCCGAACTTGAGCTTTTTCACAAACATGACTAATACCCCTGCACTGCGTTGTCAACTATGTTCAAGTGCAAATAACTAATGAAAGTCCGGATATGTTCGGAAATTAGTCCATAATTCCTACCTACACTTTAAATTACAAACAACAAATGGGATACTAGTCCGTAACATTCCTGCCTACGCTTTAAATTACAAACAAGAAATTGCAAATAAGTCCTAAAAATTCCTGCATACGCTTTTAATTAAAAACAACAAATGGGAAAATAGTCTGTAACATTCCTATATACGCTGCTTTAAATTACAGACAACAAATGGGAATTAAGTCTGTAACATTCCTACCTACACTTTTACAACAACAAATACAAAATAAGTCTGTAACATTCCTACATAGACTTTAAATTTCAAACAACTAATGGGAAATAAGTCTGTAATATTCCTATCTTTACTTTCCATTACAAACAATAATCACACAAATAGGAAATAAGTCTGTAACATTCCTACCTTCACGTTTAAATACAACAACAAATACAAAAAAAGTCTGTAACATTCCTACTTACGCTTTAAATTACAAACAACAATCACACAAATAGGAAATAAGTCCGTAACATTCCTACCTACACTTTAAATTACAAACAACAAAACTGACTTGTTTACAAACAAATAACAATACAAAGTGAATTGCAGACATTTTGTTAAACCCCTATCACACAGGGAACATATCTACTACTCAAATCTTTATCTAATTAGTCTGTTAAATTCTACGTACACTTCAAAAGAGTGTTGCGGCGTTTGATCTCCAAGGTTCTGCTGTAGAAGTGTCTTCCCTAGCATGTCAATGTCAGCCAGACCCCGCGTCTGAGTGGGGGACATAGAACCTTTTGCGTCAAACACAGACCCTGTGACATAGAGAAACAAGTGATGCTTATTGTTTAATGGATTGCTCTGTGATAGAAGCAATCTTTCTTAAAAATTGTTTTAAGAATATCCAATGGAAACTGTTGGACTTTTAAGAACTGAAATGCAAGTGAAATATGTACACATACAAGTCAAACTTTTGACATACTTTTAAGCAGATATTATCCAATGTAAAATGTATTCAAGGTCAACTTAAGTCCCTGGATGACATAGAAAATGGACATTATTTTACAGGTCTGCCTACCAAAATGTGCAGTTGATATGAACCATACTTCATATAAAAATTCTGCAAATTTAGAGATCTTACTTGTGACAGTATCATCACCAAATAGTGTAACTACAATATTAAGGATTCATTTTAATACCTTTATGTACCAAAATTGTAAAATTGTGTTGGGTATAAATAAACTACCATGTATTCTTATTTACCCCATCCATTACAGAGTGTACATTTACTACCAAATTTCAACGTGGGCCATGGGCCCTTAGGCGCTCACCTGAGAGCCAAAGGACATAGACTATTCTGAAAAAATGCAAGCTGATTCATGAAGATTGGACCAAAAAAGGGACTTAACATGTTTTTTATATTTGACCTAGTGACATAGTTTTGAGCTCATATGACCCAGTTTCAATCTCTGCTAAGATTTCATTGGGATAAATGTTCTGACCAAGTTTCATGAAGATTGGCCAATAAATGTGACTTCTAGAGTGTTGACAAGGTTTTACTACAGCCATATACAGAAAAATGCCACGCCGCCTTGTGGCCATCTTTTTTTTAACGGATCGCAACCATTTTCGAACTCAGCCCAGATATAATAAGAAAAAATATTCTGTCCAAGTTTCATGAGCATTGGACCAAAAATTGGACTTCAGAGTGTTAACAAGGTTTTTCTATAGCCATATATGTAACACTGCCCCGCCCCCTGGTGGCCATGTTTTTCAACAGACCAGAAACATTTTCGAACTCAACCAAGATTTCATTGGGACAAATGTTCTAAATTTCATGAAGATTGGACTAAAAATGTGACTTCAGAGTGTTAACAAGGTTTTTCTATAGCCATATATGTAACACTGCCCCGCCCCTGGTGGCCACGATTTTCAACAGACCAGAAACATTTTCGAATTCAACCAAGATTTCATTGGGACAAATGTTCTAAGTTTCATGAAGATTGGACTAAAAATGTGACTTATAAAGTGTTAACAAGGTTTTACTATAGCCATATAGGGAAAACTGCCACGCCTCCTGGCAGCCATGTTTGTCAACCAACCAGAACCATTTAAGAACTCTTCCAAGATATTTTTGGGACACATGTTCTGACCAAGTTTCATGAAGATTGGACAATAAATGTGGCCTCTAGAGTGTTAGCAAGGTAAATGTTGACGACGCACGACAGACAAAAGGCGATCACAATAGCTCACCATGAGCTTTTTGTGCTCAGGTGAACTAAAAATAGGCAAACAATTAGCCTAGCAGCGAAAGATCCAATGTCGAAAAGGAACATGGGGCTGCAAAAAGTGGCCAGGTGCAAAGAAAGACCTTTCCACACTTATAATTCTTGAATTACCCTCTACTAACTTTTCCAACGTTTTTTGTTTTGTTAAAAAAACATGGCTGCCAGGCATGGTGCAGTTTTTGTTGTAAAGCTGTGTTGAAAACTTTCTCGTCCTAAACAATTGCCTTGATTTCAAAATAATTTGTGTTTACTTGGGTGACCCTCTATCAAATTTCTTAAACCACCTGTACCTGAAGCTGTTGACGACCCTGTGGCCATGGCCTGGTTCCCCGTCAGGCCCGTCTGACCATGCTGGGCAGTAGACTGGGTGGGGGTTAGGGGATAGTTAAAGGCGGTTGCCATGGAAGCAGGATGGTGACCCACGCCAGACATTGGATGGCTGTACATGAACTGTAACATAGGGTGGATATGTGGATTATCATTTAATTTATTTTGAAACAAAAATGACAGTACACAATTTTGCTATTAATATGTGCTCTCAATATTGGCAATTCATTTTGTGTAATGCTAATGAGTAGTTTTACAAGCATCATTTGTTGTTGTTTTTAGAAATATCAGTGAGAGTCATGTAAGAATATTGTATTGACAAACATGCAATAAAAACAAGGGAGGGTAATATACAGAAATTAAAAAGAGCTTAGGCCATTTTTATCATAGGATAATAAAAATTACACATGCACAATTTCATCGTTATAATAAAGAACAATTCATCCAGCATTGAATGTGTGTACATTGACCAGTGTACTCCCTACTTGTTGTTGTTGTGGTTGAGGTCCAGCCGATGCCGAGGCAAATATAGAGTCAAGGTCGTTGAGAAGACTGTCCCCTGTCGATGAAGTTATCTGTGTCGAGCTGGGGGAACGCAGTCCTAAATAGGAAAATATCTACTGATGGATATACATAACGTTTGAGTTACATTTCAATTATCAGGAATCATTTGATTCCTCAGTGCATTACATACAAAAATTACAGCTTGTTTTCATTTGCCAAACCTTCAATCAATGGTTAGTGGATATCATTTGTCAAACCATCAATCAATGGTTAGTGGATATCATTTGTCAAACCATCCATCAATGGTTATTAGATAAGGTGTCTTAGTGATTGGGAGGTTGTAGGTTGAATGCCCATCTGAAAGCATTTTCAAGATCTACAAATACATCTTATATTGGTTCTTTGCAAAAAATTGGAACTCAAGAGTGTCTTAATCAGCTTTAGACTTAAAATGCTTTTTAGATAAAAATATATGTTAAATCTATAATCCCTCACTGCTGCCATGATAAAACAGGCTAAGGGCGGACAACATGAAAGATCGCAGCATAATTGAGGGGTTATCTACAGACTCTCAAAAAACCTTTATAGAAAATCCCAGAACACCAATGCACTTCTTAACATATTGATATTTGATCTAATAGTTTCACAATTGTGTTAATATTTATGCCATTAAAACTATATTACACTTTGCTGTGCTACCGTTACATAATTCTGTTCGACTGTTCATGAATAACAGATGCTTTTTTTATTTCTTAGTTTATAGCATGACTGGTGAGCGTCATGTTCCAATAGGTTTTCCAAAGAGAAATTCATGCTCCGTTATGTATAGCACAATTTACCTATATTTGTTTTGATCAAGGAAATGTAAATCAAGAATTTGGACAATGTTAAAAAATAAGTCATATAAATGTAATCATATCAAATGAACTATAAATTATACCATGTACATAATTAAGACACCATTTCAAACTTCATGATGCAAGAAAAAGAGACATGAAGCAATGTCCACAATGTGTCATCTTGGATCAGATTGTGCGAAGGAACTTTACTTTAGAACTCCCTAACAGCATTTTATAAAACCAGAACCATTATGGTTCTCAACCAAATGAGAGTATTCACAAGGTTTCATTATAGCCCTATAAGGAAAACTGTCCCAGCTTCTAACAGCAATGTTTTTTCACAGGACCAGAACCATTTTTCAACTCGGCAGAGATTACTATAACAAATGTTCTCAGCAAATGTCATGTTGATTGGGGACAAAATGTTACTAAACAACCATTTTTTCAAATTGAGCTATTAACCTTGCTTTTAACTTCAAATTACCAAATTTATACTTCTCCAGTGATTTCATAAGTACCAAATTTCATTGACCTTAAGAAAATCCAAAAGGTAAATATTTACAAGGGATAACAGACAAAAGTTGATCACAAAAGCTCACGATAGGCTCAGACAAATAGAGCGTCTTTTACACAGACCAAACTGGTACAACACTTAATGCAATTTTTACAAAATATATTTCTAGTTGTACATGGGAAATACATAATAGGCTGGGAAATTGGGGCTTAAGGCATGTGCGTAAAGTGTTGTCCCAGATAAGCATTTGCAGTCCGCACAGGCTAATCAGGGATGACACTTTCCACCTAAACTGGATTTTTTTCTAAGAATAGAGTTTCTTTAAACAAAAAATACCCTAAAAGTGGAAAGCATCGTCCCTGATTAGCCTGTGCCGATTACACATGCTAATCTGGGTCATCACTTGACGCACATGCTTTAAGCCCTATTTTCCCATAACGCAACTCATATGAGGTATAGGTGGTGTGCTAGTTATACCTAGGTAAAGCATTTCGTCGTCAGGCCCTGCAGGGTGGGGGTGCTGTAGAGTATCTGTCTGGGAGTAAGCAGGCGGTGCGTCAAACGCCAAATCAACGAGGGAGTTACCTCCACCTGTGGAAAACGGGGAGTGAATACATCGCATGAGTGCCATAACGGGGAATGAATAAATTACATGAGTGCCATGTGAAAGGAGCAAAACCTGGAGCTATGTAAAAGCGTGCCTTATAGTCTGGCATCGCTTTGTCAGCTATGTTCAAGGGCAAATAACTTCAGGTTTAAATGAAATAGCTCAATAAATATGGAAGTCGTTCACCCTACAAATATATAATATTTTACGTGTGCACTGACCACCAAACCAATAAACAGAGTACCTCCATTATACCCTCTCTAAAGTTTTTTTTGTGATGATATAATAAATCAGTAAAATAAGCATGTGATTAAAGGAATAAAATATGATTGATGAAACTAAATGAACATAAATACAAATCATTATGAAGTGTTTGCAATAAAAAAAGACTATCATCCATGCAGTTTTATATTAAAAGACAAAAAGACAATTAGACAATGGCATGCACAAGATACAACTTGACACTGACATTGAAAACAAACTACTGCAATGCTTTTCTGGATTAGTTGGGAAATATGAATAATACATCTTAAACAGCGAATATAAAACGCTGTTAACCCTTTCCCTCTTAGAAGCAAAGTGAAAATGGCCTTTGCAAACAGCATAAAACCAGAAGAGCCAGCGATAATTTGCAGTCTGTTCAGGTCTTATGCTGTTTGCTGCTCATCAGTATCTTCGGGTTGCAAATGAAGGCCTTATAACTTTAATCCAGTAAGAAAGGTCCTCAATTTAATTTGATTTTCTAAAGGGACTACAAACGTGTCAAAATGCTTGTCTGAGTAGTCAAGGGTTAACATTGAAAGTCGGAATGGCCGAATAGTAACCCATTAGATTTTGTTCCAAAAGAACCGGGGTTAGACTTCTCGGCAACAAAATTCTTTATATTATTGTTTGTTTATATTCCAAAACTTTTATTAGTAAATAAATTAAATGGCATTTTTTTTTTAATACAAACATCTTTTCAAAAACAAATGTCTTTAAAGGAACTCTGTAATTTTTTTATTTGTCAAATATGGTTAGAAAAGGTTCAAGACGTAGATGTTTTTTACTGTTTTCATATTTTTCATAATTGATAAAAAATAGTTTTTTAATATACTCACACTTGAGTTTAATAGTTTCCAACTTGTAGACAATAAGATAAGAGGGTTAGACAGTGGTTTCAATAAAAACAAATGTAATGGCAGTGGATAGGGGAAGAAACCCATGCAAAACGGTTAAGATAAGTAAATTCTTTAATAAGGTTGGGGTTAGTAATTGATGAGACATGGTTAGGGGAAATACCTGTTGTGACATGGTTAGTTGAAATACCTGTTGTGACAAAGTTAAGAGAAGTTACTGATATGGTAAGGCAAAGTATTTGCTGCAACGTGGTTAGAGAAATTAACAGCTGCAAGGTGGTTAGGTGCTGTAATGATGTGACATGATTAGGGGAAGAGACTACTGTGAAATAGTAATGCAAAGTAACTGCTGTAAAATATTAAGGGGAAGAAACCACTGTGAAATGGTTAGGAGGAGTAGCCACTGTGAAATGGTGAGGGGAAGTGACCAATTTAAAATGGTTAGAGAAAGTAACTGCTTGTGCCATGGTTAACAGAAGTTCCTGCTGAAAAAATTGTTTGGAAAAGTAACTGTTGCATGCTATGAGTTTCTAAGTGTGCTAATAGTATGTTTATAATAATATTGATCACTTTTTCTCAGTTGCATTTCTAAAACACTTAGTTTTATATCTTGAAAAAATGTTCACTTCAAACTTTGCTGTGCAATATTAACAAAAAACATACACAAATGTTTGAATTTCTGTCAGCTTATTTATAATAATTAAGAAAAAAATACTTAAGTAAGCCTTTTGTGTAAAATAAGGACAACCTTAAATGCTAAGCAACTTATAAATGTTTTAAAAACACCATCACCACCTGTCACTATAGCAGATTGATTGAAATAAGGAAGCACCGTACTTTTTTGTTGCTAAAAGCTATGAAGAAGACAGTGAATCACAGACACAAAATATCATTTTTACAAAAGTTGAATTCCATGTTCAAACAAATCTTGTATTTCCATGACTGAAACTCACCTTACAGATATGACTCGCTCAATTTGAGGTCTTTCCTTTATGACAAACCTTGTCATGATGATCTTTGTGTGTTTTAATTATTTATGTTTTAAATACGTGATGTTTTTTTTTTGCATTCCTTTTTTTTCTGCAAACAACAAACATTTTTTTTTAACTCTCATTATGAAGGAAATTGTGAAAAAATTGCAATCTATTTTTTTCAAATCAGGAAGATTTTACTTGTGATGGAAATTATATATTTAACCTAAAGGTGATACTGTTGAAAAGAGTTTGATAAAACAGGGAGTAGATATTTTGTGTCTGTGAGGCTACACACTACTATACTACTATATCTCAAATCTAAGGACTCATACTGACTTGTGCCGGTGACTTTTAAAAGCTCCGCTGAAATGCAAACAATCATCAAGCTGGTTAAAGTACAGACTTGATCTGCCACACACAACACCAAATCTTACATCTGCACCAGCTATCACTTAAATAGTAGAATTAAAGTGACAGTTCTTATGTCATGGTGGCGTGGTGAGTATGGTGTACTTCTGTAAAAACATTTATTTTAGTCAGCATCAAATTTCGTAATTTTCCAAAAACGACCATTTCATGGACATGTAAATTAGTGAATTTCTGATTTTGACATTTTTCATTATTTTTTGGTAATTATTGCCCGGGATAAAATCATGTTGGGAGAGGGCGTCACTTGCAGGAGGTGGGCCCTGTTTATTAAATGCCAATTAACTAGTCCATTGTGATGAGGTGATAGTAACAGGCCCTTTTTATTGCACGCCAATTAACTAGTTATGATATTGTTATGATAAGCAGATTAGTGGGGCTGAATGGTTGTAAACGAGTGTTTACCACTCGGAAGTTCAAAAATAGGTCATTACTTTATCATTGTTCAAAAACTAATAAAATTGGCACATGCACAACTTCATATCAAAATAATAAAAAATACATGGAAGTCTAAATGTTTTAAGTTAAAACATGTAGGAGAACTTTGTACAGACAGACTGACCCATGTCCATGGTTGATCAAGTATACCCCCTATGCTTAATACAAGAGAATATAACTATCTGCTAATTAAGCAAAAGAATGGGGCTACATTTTGACCCAAAATTCAGTAAAACAAGGAGCTTATTTCAACCCAAAGGAAGTCAATAAGGAGCCAATATGGACCCCAAATGAAGTTAAATAGGAGCCAATATGGACCCCAAAGAAGTCAAATTGAAAGGCGATTTGGAACCAAATAAATTCCAATGCGAAGCAAATGTTGGACCAATATTCATTTAAATGAGAAGCGAATTTGGCACAACATTCAACAAAATAAGAATTCTATATAGCTCATAGTTCAAATAATAATAAGAAACATGTGCCCTCACCTCTCTGAGACTCCGCACTGCCGTTCAGTGTGATCCCCTCCACCGTCTTCTTGTAGTCCGCCATGATCATCGACACTTCATCATTAGCCTTCAGTATCGTATCTGAAATCAGTGGTGCACTGTTACTGTACAGGGCCTGCATAAAAGGAATTTAAGGAGTAATTTACTCCCAATTTTGTTGCAAAACTTCCAAAATTTAGTCATATAAGTATCAGTCCTAGAAGTGTCACAATTTCCAAAAATATTCTGAAAAACTTCCACTATACATAGAACTTACTTACAATTTTCAGCAAGCACTGATTATAGAAAGATATGTTTGTATATCATGTATGCCATCACCAAGTTGTCAATATGAGCAATTGTTTAAGAGATTTTTTTGTTATGCATGCCCCTGTGACCTTGACCTGTGACATGTGGACCTCCAAGCCGTTAGATATGTCCCTTTCCTCCCAGGTATCCAGCACACTAATTTGGATAATTGCAGGTCAAAGCATTCACTTGATATCTTGCACAAACCAATTTTACGATAACTGCCCCAGTGACCTTGACCCTTGTGGAATGACATGGAAATCATAGGCTTCTTCCTTTTCTTCCAAAACAAAACAGCATAATCATATCATTGATCAAGATCAAAAAGTTCTGTAAATATCATGCAGAAACTCATTTCATGTAACAAGCCCCTTAGAACTTGACCATTGACCTGTTGACCTTAATTTTTTTTAATAAGCATCCATGATTTTCGCCACCTAACCATCATACCAATTTTGACAACCTTAGATTTAAGTGATCTCTAGATATCTCGCAAAAACAAAATGGTCGAAGGATGACCTTGACCTTTCACCACTCAAAATGTGCAGCTCCATGAGATGCACATGAATGCCAAATATTAAGTTGCTATGTTCAATATTGCAAAAGAAATGACCAAATTTTAACCAAGGTTAAAGTTTTGGACAGACAGACAGAATGACAGACAGACAGGCCAAAAAAATATACCCCTTCTTCTTCGAAGAAGGGGGCATACAAATCCAATAGTATGATCTTAGATTTATTTGTGCATTGCAGGGATCAAGCCATCCTATTCAGTATAATTATGATATTTTGTTATTTTCATGACACCATTTGATATTTATTTTTATTTTTTTTCCACCATTTTCTTTTTCAAAAATAAAGACAAAAACATTGAGAAAATGATGGGATAAATAGAATATCAGGAAATTAATTGATTACAGATAATTTGATTTCCATGGAATAATAGAATAAAAACGTGATCCATGAGCATTTTCTAAGCCTCACTATTAAACTTCTTTGTATTCAACACTCACATAGTCAGCTCTATACTTTCATAAAACAAAAGGGCCATGGGCCCTAAGGCGCTCACCTGAGAGCCAAAGGAACTAGACTCTTCTGAAAAAGCATGAGCTGATTCATGAAGATTGGACCAACAAAGTGACTTCTAGAGTATTAACATGTTTTGTTTTTATTTGACCAAGTGACATAGTTTTTGAGCTCACATGAACCAGTTTCAATCTCAGCCAAGATTTTATTGGGACAAATGTACTAAGTTTTATGAAGATTGGCCAATATTTGAGACTAATAAAGCGTCAACAAGTTTTCACAATAGCAATATAAGGAAAACTGCCCTGCCCCCTTGGGGCCATGTTTTTCGACTAACCATAACCATTTTCAAACTGATCTCATAAAGATGGGACCATTTTCAAACTTGTCCAAACAATCATTGGGACACATGTTCTGACCAAGTTTCATGAAGATTTGACAATAAATATGGCCTCTAGATTGTTAACAAGGTAAATGTTGACGACGGATGACCCACTACAGACAAAGGGCGATCACAAAAGCTCACCATGAGCACATTGTGCTCAGGTGAGCTTAAAATGCAAATTATCATACTCAGTGCTTCAGAGTCACTTTCGTCGGTTTCGCTGGCCAATCGGAACAGCTTTGGTCGTAGTTTCTCCAGGGATTCGTAAAGCTCCTGCAATACACCAAACATCAAAAGCTTATTGTTTATTGCTAACGAATTGGTACAAACACATATTTTTTTATTATGTATGCCATTCAGAGTAAAATTATATATGTTTATCCTATAACTACAGCTGCATCAATCCTATAACAACCTATCATTTAAACAAGCATATCATAATAGACAAGCGAATTCGTTGAATTGACATCCTCGCCGAACAAATTGTGTTTATTGATGGGAGTATAACTAAAATAAAAGGTTTTAAATTGATATTTATACACCCATGAAGTTTCATGTTGAAATTTTGTATAGTATCTGAAATATAGAAAAGACACCCAAAAAAGCATTATGAAAAAAAAAACAACAAGAGATGTGATTGTCAGAAACACAATGCCCCCTACTACTCAAATCATACAACAATGACAAAGGGAAATAACTCTAATTTAACTATTAACTCTTCTTATTTAAGAAAGTGTAGGGCTATGGTTCTTGTGCATGGCACTTCACCTCATTGATATCTGTACACCCTTGATGTTTCATGTTAAAGTTTTATATAGTTTTTAAGATATGGCCCTAAAAAGTTCGTGACAGACTGATGAACTGCCAATACCTTCATCATGTCCCTGTCATCGTTGGACGATGTCTGTGGGTTGTAATTTGACACCATCTCACTGAGAATGCTCACGTTGGCATGTATCGTCTCCAGCTCATTGATTCTCCTAGACACCTTCTCCATCTTCTCAGCATCCTAACAATGTAAGAGAATGGTCAGTCTCATGGAGTTGCATGCCAGTAATGTCTTCACTATATGAGCCACATTCTGGGAAAACTGAGCTTAATGCATGTGCGTAAATTGTTGTCCCAGATTAGCCTTTGCAGTCAGCACAGGCTAATCAGGGACTAAACACTTCTGATTTTATGGAATTTTTCCTTTAAAGGAAGTCTCTTCTAAGCAAAAATCCAGTTATTTTTTGTTACATGACCTTGTACCTAAACCTTTGACATTTGTTTAACTAAAAAAACAATAGGGGTCGTCCTTTGCTCCCGATAACCAGGATGCCAACTTGTATGATCAAAGGTCAAAGCGTAACTCAATTTCATGATTTAAAACTGTTACCGGTACATTCAGTTTTTCCTTTCAGGATCATATTATTAGGATTTTCTCACCCGTTTGGGATTAAAAAGCATATTGACATTGGAAATGCTACCTAAGTAATGGAATGAAAACATGGCCTGTCAATCAGTGCAGTATGAGACAGTTAATTAATTACATGTACTTCAGTTATATTCTGAGGCAAGGCATCTGGGCCGCTACACTCACCTGTTTCACCATGTTCTTTATCAACCTATTGGCCGCCTGAAGGTCGTCAGGGTTCTTGCTCTTCAGCAGTTTGGCCAGCAACTGGAAGTACAAGTGAAACTTAATGCATGTGCGTTAAGTGTCGTCACGGAATAACATGTGCAATCTGCAATCAGGGACAACAATTTCCGACTAAACTGAATTTTCGCTAAAAGCGTCTTCCTTAAAATGAAAAATACCATAAAAGCGGAAAGTGTAGTCCCTCATAAGCCTGTGGGGACTGCACAGGCTTATATGGGACAACACTTTATGCAGGATCATTAAGCCCCAGTTTCCCAGAGCGAGGCTCAAGTGTTTTACATTGACTGCGAGTGCTTGTAAATTTTTACTAAGTGCACCAAGGATTCTTCCCCATAAGGCCATCATCAACAAAAGACATTTTAGTTATATTATGGGGGATAGTGCATGATACATGAGACGCCCCGTTCAAGCAAGTACCCTTGGTCTTTTAGTGCCAGATGTGAAGCACCAGTTATACTATACCTTAGTTTAATGTCTCATGCAAAATGCACACTAGTAGGTTTGGGTTGACAGAGGGATTGACCTTTCAGTTCTGGAACCAGTGTGTTACCATTAAACCACAAATCTGCTTGTGCTAACCCGTATGAAAACAACAGGCAATACAAAAAAAATAATATTAATAATTTCCAGCTCACCATTTCTTAATCTTTATTTGTTTCTTATTATCTTACCAGATTACCAAGTAAGGGTAGCACGTTTAAACGGTCGTGTTTCGTGTTTTGCTCAAAAACGTTTACAAAAACAGAAAACGTTTAAACGACAGTCAATATCAATATAATAAATATTGGGGTGCAAATAACGTAGCCGACCAGCCGTACGAAGAATATCGATGACGAACTGCGAAATCCGGGTACTTGCGGTCAATCCAGGCACTACCGAATTCGGCAGTTATTTATTTCTAATTGGTTAGCGGATGGCACGGACATGAACGGAAACTAACAGAAAATCTTCGCTACTTTCCGAAAATCTTACAACTTGGCAACGAAACAGTGCATATGCCGCCATCTTGAAATATTTTAAGTGATTGATTAGCAAAGTAAAGCACTGCAAAATACATACATTTTTTTCGGAGTGTCGTTTTCAAATAAAGTATTTTTCGTCGATGTTACATTTTTTNACCCCTCCCCCCCCCACACACACACACACACGCCACATGGCTCCCATTCCTGCAAAACAGAATGACACAGCGATTGATGAACTGGTTTTTCCGTTTTTTTAAGGGATCTTTATTATTAGGTCAAAATGCTTACCCCTCTTTAAGTCACCAAGTACTGGTTTTACCCAGGAAATCAATGCAATTCAGCTAAAACATGTAGTTACAACTGACCTTTGATTTTTCATCGTCTTCAAATGGAGCTCTTCGTTCTTCGTCAGGCGGGGGTCTTGGCAGATGTAGGGATGCCTGGAACAAACACAGAATGTACACACAATCTAAGGTAAAATACTCTCCTGTCAATTCTTGTCAATTCAACAGAATTTTAGAGACATTATTAAACTTTAAAAAAAATAACAACACTATGGTTCTTGTGCATGACACTTCTTCTCATTGATCTCTACACACCCATGAAGTTTCATTTGAAATCTTGTATCATATCTGAGATATAGCTCTGAAAAGTTACATCATACAAAAACAACAAAGAGCAATAACTCTTATTTTAGAAAATGTAGGGTTATGTTTCTTGAGCATGGCATTTCTCCTCATTGATATATATACACCCATGAATTTTCATGTTGATATCTTATATAGTTTCTGAGATATAGCCCTAACAAAAATTGTGACAGATGGACGAATTGAGGGACAACGCCAATTCTATATCCCTCCGCCTTTGACGGGGGATAATAATTACCAAAGTATTATTTGCTTAATTTCAATGCTTTATTTGTATTTTGGTAGGTAAATGTCCACTACAAAATATTTCTGGGAAGTTATTCTTTTTAAATATTTGGGGACTGGGACTTATAACTAGTGAATTAAACTAGGCCATTAAGATAGTAAAAAAGGCAAAATTGATTGTGAAAGTATATTAAACTAGTCCTCCCAGTGATCTCACTTCATCCATGTACTTAGGATCCTCCTTGACCACTCCCTGCTGCTTCAACATCACATACGCCTCGGCTATCTTGGGCTCGTGTGGGAGACCCTTGTGCCAGCAATACATCAGCTCGATGCAGCGCTTCTTCACGCGATCCGTCGTCTTACCTCCCAGATACTACAAGAGAATATCTTTAATCAGCAAAAATCATACAATTGAATACGCACAAGTAAGTGAGCGGCAAAATGGAAAATGCTGAATTCTTAACTGGGATTTTAACTGATAAGCTTGTAACATTTTTAGCCCTCAAGAAAATAATTTTTAACATGTGACAGCTAATTAAGTGTGCAGATTAACATACTTTTTGCAAAAATCATTTGAAGAAATTTTAAAATAAAGTCAAATTCAATAACCTTGACACATCGCTCTATTCAGTAAGCAGAAAACATTGTCAATATTATAGCACCGCTTAGTGAAAACATTGACAAATGCAATCACATGTACATGTATCATTTGACGGCTTATAAATAGATTTCTTTTCAAATTATGAGGCTTGAAACTTGCCTTTGGTGAAATAACTTTAATGACTTCATTAAGGAATCTAAACTTCCCAATCTCATTGTGGAAACGCCTGCCACAGTTTTTTATGCACATCTCGAGTGTCTGAAACAAGAATACAAAACAATGAGGATCGACTGGGAGTATAAGATATCTATATTAGACACCAGAGGGTGACTGCACTTCATGGAAACTGGTATCAGTATGAGCCAAATAAGAAACATTAAAGCTGTATACATGTCATGATCCCAATTGTGAATTATATAATTATTAATAAATTCACTTTTAAAAACACCTTTTTCATTGATTCTCTCCAAAACACAAAAACATACATTAACTTCATTTCAAATTTGGGCTTATTTTTTTTAATTCAAACCTTACGATTGCTTTTTTAATCAAGTTCCAACACAATGACTCAGCAAAAAAATACATACATTTGGTAATACTATAGAATAGTTTCATAACAAGAGCTGTCAGAGAACAGCGCGCTNATGATAGTAAGAAAGTATTTGAAGTTTGAAAGCAATAGCCTTGATACTTTAGAAGTAAAGTGGATGTAAACACAAAATTTAACAAAATATTCAAAGTTACTAAGTGGAAAAATGGCCATAATTCTTACAAAATGCTTGTTACAGTTGTCTGCTCTTGTTTATAGATTGGGGTCATGTTGGTAAAGAAGTATGCAAAATATGAAAGCAATATGTCAAGGGACCAAGAAAATATTTGAGGTGGTAAGCAAACTTTAACAAAGATTTATCAATAATATGCATATTCTAAATGGAAAAAGGGCCATAATTCTTACAAAATGCTTGTTACAGTTGTCTGCTCTTGTTTTATAGATTGGGGTCATTTTGGTTAAAAAGTATGCAAAATATCAAAGCAATATGTCAAGGGACATAGAAAATATTTGAGGTGGTACGCAAACTTTAACATTCCAAGGCTCACGCTAACGCTCACGCCGGGGTGAGTAGGACAGCTCCACTATATATATTATATATATGTATATATAGTCAAGCTGAAAATGAGTGTATAGAGTGACTCCCTCTAAATCTGTGCCTGTGGACCAGGAAAATTCAAATTCAATTGCTATATATAAAAAATGCCAAAAGCATTTGATATTTTTATACATAGTATTTTCCAGAATATAAGACACAACTTTTTTTCCAGACAAATGCAGAATTTCAAAATTGTAAATACCGTGAGTGCATAGAGTGACTCCCTCTCAATTGGTGACTGTATCTTGTGAGCCAGAAGACGTACAGCGTACTGGGGTCCTTCCAACTCATTGTTTACCTGGTCTGTGAACCGTGTTATGGCCTCCCAGTCCTCGGTTTTGTTCGTCGGATTTGTGGCATCATCTGTAATGTTTTCAAATTCAATTGTTTGTTTTTTTGTTTTTTTTGTTTTTTTTAAATCCAATTGCATAATTTAATATACAAACTTTAATGGGGCAATTGAAACCAGAACTTGTATAGCAAACTCAACTCAAGAAACTTTGTCAGCGGGAGGTCTGCACTGAAAATTTTGAACAGAAAAATTGTAAACCTGGACAAAAATATTTTCCTTACGACAAGAGGAAACTTTTTGCAGCCAGAAAACTAGAACTGATTAAAAATTTAACCAACTAGGTGGCTGGATACTTGTATGGGTACTACTCAACAGATTCTGAATCTCTTTTACATAGCCTATGCACTCTACATTTTGAGGTGTGCGTGGGCAAGAACCAGTTAGCTCAGTGGTATTGAACAATGCTAGTTTTCCAATAGTCATGGGTGAAAGCCCCACACTGGGCACACTTTTCTTTCAAAGTTAATCAAAAGGTGTCAGAAGTACAAGACAGAAGAAGAGATTAACCTAAGCAGGCCCCAGCTTATCCATGCCCGATTAAAATTGCTGGGGCCATGTGATTTTCAAAGTAGGTACCCTGTGGGGCTAGTCAATTCATACCATAGTAGTTGCATAACTATGGTACACATATCTTTTGATGCAGCTATTATCTCCTTTTTTTATCTCCTTCGGGATAATATAAATGATTATCAGTTATCCATCAAACAGATGTACTATTGTTATTTGCCTGCTATTATAATTGTTGGACATTTGATTTTTTATGAAACACTCTAACATGAAACTTACAAGTTATTAAGAAATAAACTAAAAACACATACTCAGGTTTGTATTTCAATTTAAGAGCCAGCTGCTAACATGATAGTGTAACACCAGTGGAGGGTTCACAGTGTTTTTTATTTCGTTCAAATTCAAGGCCAGTATCCGGCCCCATTCCCAATGGAAAAATGTATATATTTTTCTCAAATAGGACCTAAAGAGTCCCAATTGAAGTTTCAAAAATATTCTTTTATACATCTTCTCATTTAGTTCATCTCACATCCAGCTCTATCAGTTGAATCGTAATAAATATAATATTGATAACACTTTTATATTAAATTTTGAAGCATTTGTTAGCAAAACAGCCACAACAAAATGAACACTAATTTTCAATTTTTAGTCAAAACGTGGCAATTTTTCCTAATCCAAAGGGACCTGCCCAATTCCCAAATTGGTGAAAAAAAACACTGGTTCAACCCAGGACTGCATCAGCAATTTATCCCAGGCTTTATTTGTATTTCATAAGGCCATTACTCACTTTTTACGGTGTAGTACATAAAATTCAAAAGTTGGATCTCTTCTTTATATTAATGGTTTATAAAGAGTATTTTTTTAAAGTGCATGTGCCTGTGGTAAACTCTGTATTGAAATAAGGTCACTTCCAACAGCCTTTCCGTTGGGCTAGCTCTTTTGCGACGGAGTTAGTGTCTGACTACCACTCTGGAGGTAGAGGGTCCAATAGCCCGTTGGAGCTAAGGATTTTTCACATTAACCCAATAGCTTTTCATTATCCTTGAGTTCCCAATTTTGAAGCATCTAAGCAGTCTGTTGAAGTTTTGTTGCTCAAAATAGGGATTAGGTCATTAATATTGTTATTTAATATCATATTTACCTTTTATTTACACAATTTAATTTCAATTGATTGTTTTATTAACCAAAAATTGTTGATAAACGACATGAGCTAAAAATGCGTTAAATATTAACTCCTGATTGTTGTACTTAAAATTGTATCACTGCAAAAGCAATCTGGATCGGAAATTAATTAAATCAATAAAGATTTTAAATTTTGGGATGCCATACTCTCTGGCAGTGGTTTAAATAGGGGAATCTGTCAGTTACACCTTGCCATAAGCTTTGTTTATGTAAGTAGGTGAAAAGAACCTGTACTTCTTTTGTGGAAACTACAAATATTAATAAGTAAATGAAAATAAGTAATAAACATAACATGCAATTACCAACATAAACACTTGCTACATGTAGTTAAAATTGTATTACAGCATAACCAACAAGAGATGTGTTTGTCAGAAACACAATGCCCCCTATTGCACCGCTTTGATTTTTTATTTTATTTTTACCTTTGACCTTGAATGATGACCTTGACCTTTCACCACTCAAAATGTGCAGCTCCATGAGATACACATGCATGCCAAATATCAAGTTGCTATGATCAATATTGCAGAAGTTATGACAAAACTTTAACCTAGGTTAAAGTTTTGGACAGACAGAATGACAGACAGACAGACCGACAGGCCAAAATCAATATACCCCCTTTTTTTTTAAAAGGGGGCATAAAAACATATCCGGACTTCAAATCAAAGTTAACGCGTACACCTTTTTCATAGTGAAAATTAATCTATTTATACAGTGTTTTGTCAAATGGCAGTCACGTGACTAATGTATTAAATAGTGAATTTTTTGCAGACGAAACCGATGCATTTTCCCACGGTCTTATTTACAAAGAAAATTGGGTGTTAAGTGTTCAACAGTTTTGCATTAAGTAAAATACATAAAAATCCATCAATTGCAAACCAATCAACCATATCTTATCTTTTTCACCCGCTATTTTCCACATAACAAACAACACCTATAGAAAATTGTGTGTAGTGTACCATGTGCTATTGTTTGATGTCAGCGGAAGTCGCTTGTGTATTAATACTGAGAAAAACAAAAATGGCGTCGAAATAGGTCCGCGTCAAAACAGGTCACTCGACGACACTATATTAGCTGATCATGAAAGGTAAACTTGGTCTCAGGTAAATGTCAGTTAGGCTTTTTTGGCAATAGTTTGCATTTCAATACTAATAAAGTAAGTTTGTTTAAGTCATTTTTCTTTAAAATTATTTGTTTTTTACTTAAAGGAGTGACCATGTCTAAATTTAGTCAAAATTGACATCCAAAGCCCATTCCAATGACACTGTGACACATCTGCTAAGTGAAAAATGGAATGCCATAGTATCGTGTATTGGAAATATGTTTCCCCTCGCATGTTCATACAAAATAAATCAATTGACGACATTCACTGCACATGTTTTAGAATAAAACACACTTAGACATTTTTCCAACGTCAAATCCTCTTCCTTGGTCGCCATTTTGGCAGATGACTGGCTATTACGAATAAAATGAACGACATAAGCTACTACAGGTTAAACACCACACACATTACATGCATGTCGACGGTTTGAATGTTCCCGTAACCTTAAAAATAATATGATAATAGGTGCTACCTAATTTACGGGCAAAAGCTCATTTGAAAATTATGTACAAAACATTATAATTGTTTCAATAATACTGCAGTAAAGTAACTCAGCCAAAATAAATCTTCTGTTTTGCTTGATGAAAAAAAAGCGTTTTACATCTGCCAAGCTTTAACATTTAATATCTCATAATTGTGTGCTTTTTCAGCCTCTGGAATTTAAAGCTGGTTCGTTGGCTGCGGCGTAGTAGTTATGGTGTCCGCTTAGTGACTTGGGGGTCTCGGCATTGATCCCTTAAGTGGAAGTGTTCTTTAGATCACCCTTTAGATGCCAAGTACTGGTCCTACCCAGGAAACAGGTTATTTCATTAAATGTCTCAAGTCAAATAAAGCTGTTGATTCAATCATAAACTGATTTAACATAATCAAAATAATGTAATGTGTCAGATCAATTTTGATTGACAGGATTATCAATGTATAATTATGTGAACTGAAGGATATCTTACTTGTTGTTTTTTTTGCAATTGAAATATTTAATAAATACCGGTATCTCACAAGGTTTAAGTTTTCTTTTGCAAGTATAGTTTAAATTATGTTTCCACTAAAAACAAGCCTTTTGTAGTATTTCAAAAAGCACAGTCTAAACTGCATACACTAAGTTTGTAGCTGTATGGTAAATATTTAAATGCAAACAAACATAAGGTTATATCATCCATATTTTTTTATTTATACATTCTAATACGACAAACAACACACACATATATTTCAGTAATCATATGAGCTTATTTATATGTCAGTCTGTCTAGGCTTAGAAGAAGCATGTAAATTATGTTAGTATATTCAGTCCATATATAAAACTTATATAATAATGCATTGCGATACAATATAAAGAAGTGAACACTTCACATCATTTATTTGCACATAAAAGACTAGTAACACAATCAGTAATGCTTAAACACTGTCATCAACTTACAAGAATATTTACGTATTATGTAGTTACAAAGTGATGTTATCTTTTGAAAAACTGTTTAATGAATTCCTTATGTATCATTATCCATTCAATGCATTATGAAAAACAACAATAATACAGAATAGTATGCAGTTTATTCAAAACAATATATTATACATACAATTTTATAAATAAACAATGCTGGTTTTTTAACTAGCGTATAAAATATTTATCATGGGACAACAATTAACAGCCAATTTATTAATGTATGAAGCTAGTTGCTACTGTTAATAATTACACTGTCTTACTAAATGATCACAACGTCTACGTACGGAGTTCTTTTATCAACTTGTGGTAAGTTGTTTTATTGCAAGTTTAACATTTAGTTGCAGACACTGGTCGACATATAGGCTAAATTTGCATCGGAACAATCGCTTTTCTTCAACATGTTAATTGCCTTCAAATCGTTAATTTAACAACCCATTGACAATGTTTGCACATACGTCTTTATAATGTGATAGCTGATTTTTGTTTACAGACAGACAGATATAGACTCTACAAAGTTCTATAAAAGTTCACATATGTTCCTTTGAAATTGAAGTAAACCTACAGAACCAATAAACAAGATCACCATGGCTAAAAACTTCATTCCATGGAAACTTTGATAGTTCAGGAATCCCTCCTTTGTTGATTTCTGGAAACCAACACTGTCAGTTTTGCTCAATAGAATGGCTTGTGTGATGCCCAGTGCTTGGCAGAACAGCTTCTAAAAATGGAGAACCAACAGTGAACACAAATCTTAAAATTTGATAAATGATGCAGGCGTTTTGTAAAGTTTTTTGTTTAATTTTGAACAATCTGGAATATTTTGGTACAAAAATCCAACAGTATTAGATTTAGGGGTTTTAAGCCTTATCTGTATATAGTGATATGTAACCTCGGCAAAGTGAGAGCAGACGAGGTGTAAACAAGTTGAAACTAAGCTAAAATACAAAACAGTTAAATCGCAATATCGATACATTTGGTAAATAAACTTGTTTCTGATGGATTACAACCGCAACTTACCAGTTTATTGCTAATGATCACAATCACAAAACTGCTTTCTGAGAGCGAATGCAAATTGTGTCACGAACTCTGACATGCAAACAGCACGTACTGTAGGGTGGCACATTTGAAATACCGCGAGAATAACGATGCCGACTATAATGTTTTAAAAATCATTATTTTTAAACAAGCGTTTATTTATTTTTGAGGATAATAATAAGAATCGGAAATCAAATAGATCGAAGCAAATAAATTGGAAAGAAATCTGGATTTATGTAATACATTTAAGACGGGTTATATTAACAAAAATTATGTTGCCGAAAGTTATCGCGTTTTGTAGTAAACCAGTCTGTGGAATATGACTTGTTCCCCATAACGGCTTAAGGCCGGGAAAAAGGAAACCGGAAGCATGACAAAAAAAACGTATTTTTACGGTGAAAAACATGTAATGCAAGAATACAGAGTACAATTCGCTACACAATACTGACTTCCATAACGTAATATTTCTTGGGGTATGCATATTTGTGTGATATAGCGTTCGTCGAAGTGTCTATGTTGCTCCAGCGGTCTATGATTTTGCATCGCGAAAATAGATGACGTCACGCAGGCAGAAAATATTTGACTTCAATAGACTATCAGATAAGTTAATTTATATTTCAGAAAAGTGATACAAATTAACGGTCAACGCCCTTCGGGCTTTTGCCCGTATTATTATGCTAAAAAAAGTTTTTTCACTAGTATTTTAAATAAATTACAAATATGTTATTAACGATAAATAAGACTTTAATTATATCTCTGACTTTAATGTATCTTTAGTTTTTCATAAGTATTTTTAAAATCTTAACGAAGATATATCTTATGATGAATGAGTTTCTTACTCTATATCTGACTCTCACGATTCTTTTTTAATTACCTTTTTATGTGCTAGTAAAATAAAAAAGCTATAAAAACATCAAAGAATAATAAACCTGTTTGCTAATTGATACTGTATTGTATAAATATATCAAATATTCTAAAGATGTTTCGTTGCCATGTTATTGGAATTTGTTGAATAGTGTGCTAGATAGCGGTCCATACCAGAAGCAGAGACGTACATGTATTCCAGTTTGCTCCATCTATTCCAGTTTGAAATAAATCTGACTTACATTTCATATAAGATTTGTTTCAGTAAAAATCATCTCTTCTGTTTAAATAAAGTGAATATCCACCACAACAAAGCATGGTCAAAATTAATTAGAAAAGAATGAATTGAATTGAATTGTGTTTACATTTGACATTGTTTTCTTGTCGCGATTTCGCAAACAAGGGAAACAGCTGTGCTCTATGTAAGGTACTTTATGCAGACACATGTATACAAATTAACCGAAAGTATTTTCGAGAAAGAGATACGTCATGTTTCTGGATTTAAAGAATGCAAATAAAATCCAATTTTGTTTGAAATGTGTTAAGACATGCAATCGTGTATGCGGCCATATTTGCGAACGCTACGATAGCCCATAGACCATTCGTAACTTTTACATCGGAACTAACGGATTTGTAGCAGTAAGAATTGTATTACGAAACTCTCGGATTTTCTACGAACTTTGTAAGAATTGTTACGAAAAAAAAAACGTTTTATACAAACTTTATGAAACGGACACGATATATTCAAATGCTCTGTATCAGGTCCGCGCGGCATAGCAACTAAGTTTTACGCTACGTTCGGTTTATAGAAACGCACTTACGCATTTTGAAAAAAACATACGTACGTACGTTAATTTTCGTCCATAAACGGCTCCCGAGACTTCCAGGCCTTAAATATTTTTATTTCAGTATTTTGCTGCGGGTGTTGGTCATATCAGATGCCTGTTTTCATATGATATTTATTTTACAACAAAAGAAAAGGTATTTATTGTTATGCCCCCGGTAGGGTTGCATATAGTGATCGCACTGTCCGTCTGTCTGTCTGTCCGTCTGTCTGAAATTCCGTCACACTTTGCGTTTAGGTTTCAATAAATGCTCATAACTTCTATGTCGCTCTCCATGTAACCTTCATATTTGCTATGCATGTGCAATGGACAAGGCATTTTTACCCCTTTCACCTTGACTTTCAAATTAGGGTCCGCGTTTAGGTTTCGAAATCTGCGTTTAGGTTTCGATAAATCCTCATAACTTCTATGTCGCTTCACATGTAACCTTCATATTTGCTATGCATGTGCATATGGACAAGGCCTTTCCATACGCACACAAATTTTTACCACTTTCACCTTGACCTACAAATAACAGTCCGCGTTTAGGTTTCGAAATCTGCATTTACGTTTCGATAAATGCTCCTACCTTTTATGTCGCTTCACATGTAACCTTCAAATTTGCTATGCATGTGCATATGGACAAGGCCTTTCCATACGCATACACATTTTTACCCCTTTCACCTTGACCTTCAAATTACGTTTCAAAATCTGCGTTTAGGTTTCTATAAATCCTCATAACTTCTATGTCGCTTCACATGTAACCTTCATATTTTCTATGCATGTGCATATGGACAAGGCCGTTCCATACGCACATAAATTTGTACCCATTTCACATTGACCTTCAAATTAGGGTCCGCGTTTAGGTTTCGAAATCTTCGTTTAGGTTTCGATAAATGCTCATAACTTCTATGTTGCTTCACATGTAACCTTCATATTTTCTATATATATGGACAAGGCCTTTCCATACGCACACAAATTTTTAACAATTTCACCTTGACCTTCAAATAAGGGTCCGCGTTTACGTTTCGAAATCTGCGTTTAGGTTTCGATAAATCCTCATAACTTCTATGTCGCTTCACATGTAACCTTCATATTTGATATGCATGTGCATATGGACAATGCCTTTCCATACGCACATACATTTTTACCCCTTTCACCTTGACCTTCAACTTATGGTCCGCTTTTAGGTTTCTAAATATGCTTTTACGTTTCCAAAAATGCTCATAACTTCCATGTCGCTTCATGTATAATGTATAATCACCAATTTAAAAGTATTCCTCATTTGTCACTTTCTTTCTAATAATTCATAATTATACATAAACTATACCTGCTTGATAATGATTCTATGTTACAATCCAGTTTACTTGATGTTTCATGTGCAAGGGAATATTTCTATTTGAGTTATAACCTTTTTATTTGGTATGCATATGTATCTGCACAAGACCTTTCAATAACCAAAAAAATGTTTACCCCTGTGACCTTAACCCTTGGGCCTGTGTTTAGGTTTTGAAATCTGCTTTAATGTAGTGACAAAGTTACACTTGGGGGCATCCGTGTCGTGACAAACAAAAAATAAAAAATGACAACAACAACAATATTTGGTCAATCTCTCTCTCTTTTTATAGTATAATTAAACAAATACAATGAATCACTTTATAGGGTGTTAATTAAGCTGTTATTGGATCACAAGAAGAGGTATTTAGCAGTACTTTTTAGGCATCAAACAAAAATATCACCTATGCAATTATTGAAACAACCTCTACAATACAATGATATATATATATATATATAT
>VMBQ01000006.1:6125-41858 GCA_007657795.1 Dreissena rostriformis | reverse complement strand
TGAAAAACATGGCCGCCAGTGGGCGGGGCAGTTTTCCTTATTTGGCTATAGAGAAACCTTGTAAACACTCTAGAGGCCACATTTCTTGTCCGATCTTCATGAAACTTGGTCAGAAGATTTATCCCAATGATACCTCGATCGAGTTTGAAACTGGGTTATGCTGGGTCAAAAACTAGGTCACTAGGTTAAAAAAAAACAACCTTGTAAACACTGTACAAGTCACATTTTATGTCCAATCTTCATGTAACTTTGTCAAAATGTTTGTCTTAATGATATGTTGGTTGAGTTCAAAAGTGGTTCCAGTCCGTTGAAAAACATGGCTGCCAGTGGGCGGGGAAGTTTTCCTTATTTGGCTATAGAGAAACCTTGTAAACACTCTAGAGGCCACATTTCTTGTCCGATCTTCATGAAACTTGGTCAGAAGATGTGTCCCAATGATACCTCGATCGAGTTCGAAACTGGGTCATGCTGGGTCAAAATCGAGGTCACTAGGTAAAAAAATAAAAAACCTTGTTAACACTAGAAGTCACATTTCATGCCCAATCTTCATGTAGTATTGTCAAAATGTTTGTCTTAATGATATGTTGGTTGATTTCAAAAGTGGTTCCGGTCCGTTGAAAAACATGGACCAGGTCAAAGCTTGAAAAATCTTGTTTATCTTTAACCACAAAGCACGCAGCTTTGATATTTGATATGTGTCAAAGATTGTTCAAATCATGCCACTGGGCAAGCGCATTTCACAGGTAAGCGATCTAGGGCCATCTTGGCCCCCTTGTTAAGATAAATAATGCTATTTGGCTTATTGGCAACATCAGGGTTATCAAATGTTTGAGTAGGTTTTTCAAACATATAGATTAATTCTAGCGCTTGATTTATAAATTTAAAATATATTTTCTTTAAGTCGACAAATATAAATTGCAATATCTGTCACAAACGTATTATCATGCTAATTAAAAACAGTTAGAATGTGACCTATGAATAGATGCTATATGTGTACCAAAACTATTGTTAATAAGTTGAATGTCGTAATTTGTTGTTTGTTTTTATGCCCCCTCCTTCAAAGAAGAGGGGGTATATTGTTTTTGGCCTGTCTGTCATTCTGTCTGTCATTCTGTCCCAAAACTTTAACATTGGTTAAAGTTTGGTCATTACTTTTGGAATATTGATGATAGCAACTTGATATTTGGCATTCATGTGTATCTCATGGAGCTGCACATTTTGAGTGGTGAAAGGTCAAGGTCAAGGTCATCCTTCAAGGTCAAAGGTAAAAAAAAAATGCGCACTAGGTGGCATTGTGTTTCTGACAAACACAGCTCTTGTTTTTTAGTATAAAAGCATGACATGCAATATAGCAAATTAAAAATGCAAAAAAAGAATACGCTTGCAATACTGAAAACAACACATTTCATGGTTACATAAGTTAAATATATATGAATAATACGAATATTCACATAGAGTCATTGAAACTAAAAGTGTTCAAATAAAATACTCTGTAAATGACGAATATAATATAATGTTCCGGGGAAATATAAAGTCTAATAACACACAGTGCTATTAGGTTATTTCTTGTCTTACCTAAACGAAACCCTACTGTTAGCGTATAAACCTTATGTACAAGTGATGCACTGAATGTAAGTGTAATGTATTTATAGTACACATTAAGTCAGTGAAACATCTACATAAAGACGTCTTACGGCGAAACCTTTCACATATTGTTTCAGTGTATGTATGTTACTGTAATACCTAGGCTGTCTAAGTTGTCAGGATTGAACAAACGACCGAGTAGAGGTTTAACAAATCTATTCAAATCGTAGAACGAGACTTCAGAAGTTTAGTTTAAAAATAAATAACTATGAGTATGATGAAGGTGCGCAGCATTACGTACTGTCTCTTGGTTAATTTTGAAAATAACTTATACTTAAGAGTGTATAGAACTATTCCCTACCATTATGGTGACTTCAGCTTAAGCTGGTAGGTTTCCGACTTTTAATGACATAGATTTTGAGTCAGTGACCGAGGTAATGAATCCGTGATGCTGCGCGCTATTTATAGTGTAGTTGCTTTAGGATTCCGAAACTTAGGCGTCTCGACTAGCACTTAGGAATTCCTAAACCAATGAAAGAATGTTACCAAGAACCATTTTTCCTAAACAGCATTTCGGAATCCTTAATTTACAAAGTAAGTCAATAATATGATTTGTAACATTATAAAAAGCTATTCATATTAAATCACATTAAATTAATACATTATATCAGGCAGTAATGTTCTGCATTTAAAGTATGTTTAACAGTTTAATAATACGATGAAAACATGAAACTATACGACGCATAGGCTTTCTACGCGTAACAAAAATAGTTCCAAAGCATTTGCAACTGGAACATAACTTTACCAAATGCAATAAACAAATGCATTCTAAGATTCATAATACAGGTGAAAACCATTAGTTCAGGAGAACAATAATTAGGAAAAACAAATTATATTGTGCAATTGAGAATGTAGGTGTTATTCCTACACAGCTCGCTGACAGCGTCATAGTAAACAAACATGGGGCGTATTTTTGGATTGGAATTACTGTGTTGTGATAAACAATGGATTGTTAGCAGGTATCTGGAGTTAATAAAACATGTGTAAGTAAATTTAACTGATCATAACTATTGCATATTACATGTCCCCTACCTTAAAGAAATAAACTCCTCCTGGAGTTTGAAATTTACAAGTAATTTTTCGTTAACATAAAATTTAAACATTTAAAACATATAATCCTATAATTATTTAAACTTAACAACTTCAAAGGAAATTAAAAATAACCCGCCATCTTCTTCATCTTTCAGGGCCTGACTGGAATGTCCTTGATGTCGGAAAGGAGAGAATCATCTTCGCGTCCTTGGGGTTCTTAGCATCTGCGATTTGACTTCCGTGGGAAGAGAGCTGATGCCACTCACAACCTCCCTGACTGTTTCGGACAAGTAGTGACGGGCCTTTCAACTGCTATCCAACCTCTAATGGGTGACGGAAGGCACGGGGCAGAAAAAGGGACTGTTGATGTCTGTGACATTGATGGGACTCCTAATAATTGCAGGTGGCTTGAACACTGATGCTGTTGGCATGGAAGGCGGGTTGGCAGTGATCGGTGTTTGGAGTGTGGCTGCAGGCGTCGACATCATGGCTGGAACAGGACGGACGGTAGATGTGTAAATTGGTAACAGATTGGTTGAGTATGGCGTCTGGCTGGAGAGTGAACTGGTGGCTGTGGAGGCGATGATGGTAGTGACCTCATTGGTTCTCTGGAGAGGGGCGATCGCGTTGGTTGAAGATGGTATCTGGCTGGAGAGTGAACTGGTGGCTGTGGAGGCGACGATGGTACTGACCTCATTGGTTCTCCGGCGAAGGGCGATCGTGGTGGTTGAAGATGGTACAGGGATGATCAACGAAGATGCAGACAGTGTGGGGAGAGGAGACAAATCAAATGATGGAATGGATTGGAGGGGTAGCTGGACCGGTGATGGTGGGGTAGATAGGTGAATAGACACTGGAGACGGTATAATGTCTTTTTCTAATACTCTTTTTGCCTGGAATACACTGTCGCTCCTCTTCTGCACGCTGGCAACCAACCGGTCATCAATCCCAAGCAACTGAGCGATCTCCCTATGAAGATGTGGATAGTCCTCTTCAGCCCAGGGACCTTGAGGTGGAGTCTGCGAAGGAGCAATACAATCCTGTCGCCGCTTCAATGCGCTTAAAGACTTTTGATTCTGCAAAATCCCCTTCTTGATGGTCGTCTTATAGGCAGAAGGTCCATCTTCTAAATAGGCCACAGCACCGAATTCATCGAGTCGGATGAATGTCACACTTCCTGAAGATTTTCGTTTCCTGGTTTTCGCAGATGATTCACATGCCAACACCCAACCCTTGATCCATGAAGAAATCCCAGGAGATCTACCTGCAGCCCACTTTGTTACCAGATATTTTGCAAAGGATGCAGTGGCGCTGTTGGGGTTTCCGACTTCATGGCTCTTGATAAATAAAGCTGGCTCCGTGGAAAAGTAGAAGGCCACCTTATTGCTAAAAAGGTCATGTGGTGCTACTCGGAGCTCGATGGGCTGCTTTGTCTTCACGTGGTAGCGCAAATCACCAGAACGGCTGAAGAATTTGGGTCGATGTTCCACACAGAACGGGCAGATGTGTTTATACTCGAATTGGCTTGTATCCTGCAAGTACACAACAGAGATACCTTACTGTTGAGCTGATATGCTTGAACGTAGAATCTAATCATTCTCTGGAGTAAATCGCAATTGGGTGATCAAGCAAACTTCATTACTCAACTTATGGTGCGCACCATTCATCATAGACTTCAATATTCATTTAAGCATCATCATCTGTATCGGTATCAAATTATCATATTGCAGGATTCATGCACATTTCAGAAGTTTGTCATCGAGTGATTGCAATCACAGCGAAGATTTAAAAAAAAAATAATGAAGTGCAGATTGTATTGTTGTAGGAAGTGGTCTGTGTAAAGATAACTATGTGTGAGCTGTGTAAATTGTACTGGTACATATCTACTTGGCGTTTAGAATCCACTTAGGGATTTCGCTTCCGTGGAATCGCATCAACCTGTCAACATGAATTGGCTTAGCTTTGTGTTTCTGGGACTTCTTTTTAAGATAGACAAGATCGTCAATCTTTTCTACTACAAGATATGGCCCTTGCCATTGCGGACGTAGTTTACTACATACGCTTGGTTTGCGTGTGGAATCCAGTAACCAGACAGGGTCACCACCCTTGAAGAGCCTAGTTTTTGCATGAAGGTCATAATGTCGCTTGCGGTAGACCACATTTTTCGCAAGAACTTTGCGAGCAATATCATGGATGTGTTCCAAATTTGCACGTAGGTCCGACACATAATCATCAGGAATAGGTTTTTCGTATGTACCAGACCCTGGTGGCAGTCCAATGCAGGCCTGCAAGGGCAATGTGATTTCCCTACCAAAAACCATTTTGTTGGGAGACTGTCCGGTGCTGGTGTTGATTGATGACCGGTAAGCCATGAGCACTTGTGGCAAAAACTGGTCCCACGTTCGTTGATTTGAGGCAGAGTACATGGTTAGCATGGTACATAGAGTGCCGTTAAAGCGCTCAACCATTCCGTTGGACTGTGGATGCAAGGGAGTGGACAGAGTATGCCTGATTCCCAACAAGTCACACATGTTTTTAAAAAGAGCTGAGGTAAAACAACTGCCCTGATCGGAATGTATTGAAAGAGGGACTCCAAATCGAGAAACATAATTGTCGACAAAATGCTTTAGCAATAGATTTGGCTTCTTGATTTGGTATCGCAATGGCTTCGGTCCACCGTGTAAAGCAGTCGCATATCACAAGCACAAATGCATTACCAGATGCAGACCTGGGGAGCGGCCCAAAGATGTCCACAGCACACCGCTCCAACGGGTCTAAAGTGTGATTCTGACCTAGAGGTGACTTAGGCGGCTTAGATTTCTTGCGTGATACGCATTGTGTACACAGCGCGCAGTACCTCTCAACGTCTTCTCGCATACTTGGCCAGAAGAAAGATTGCCAAATCTTTCCTAGTGTCTTCTCGACACCCAAGTGAGCACCAGACGGAATGTCATGGAAGTAATACAGTACTTCTTCTCGTCTTTGGGACGGCAAGACAATCTGGTCCCATTTGTGGTGTTCATCCTCATGCCATGTGCGTACTAGGAAACCTCTACTGACGTTCGATCGGTCCCACATACGCCAAAGGATTTTTACAGCAGATGATTTGTCGCTGACGGCCTGCCATTGTGGCCTTGTCTCTGAATCTTCAAGAGCTTGAATGAGGTATGCAATGCATGGATCTCTCTGCTGCTCGGTTTTGATTTCCGTGGGTGACCAGTTATTAAGAGTAGCCATTGAAAGTTTGCATTGGGACTGCTTATTTGCTTTGGCTCGTGTAACGGCTCTTAAGCGATTATTGTCACACTTTTCTACCTCAGAGAGACAACTTTCAGGTGTAGCAGTTTGTTGCTCGGACACTTCATCACTGAGGCGTTTTTGCCGGGCACAATTACAGCACGGATTGCGCGATAGTGCATCAGCATTCCTGTGCTGTGACCCTCTACGGTGCATACTTCAAGGTTATACGTACCAAGCTCTTGTAGCCAGCGTGCCACTTGTCCCGTAGGCTGCTTCAGGTTCCTCATCCAGCTTACCGCTGCATTATCTGTCCGGACAAGGACAGGTTGTCCGTACAAATAGGAGTGAAATGCTTTCAATGCATTTATTACTGCAAGCAACTCCTTCCGTGTAACGCAGTATGCTTTTTCATGGGAGTTAAGAGCCTCACTGTAATATGCAATCACAGTTTCTCTCCTGTTTTGAATTTGTGAGAGAACAGCACCAGTTGCTATGTCCAGGACAAACTTGGCACCTGGGACCGGATAACCTAGAATTGGTGAGGAAGTCAAAGCAGTCTTCAGAGATTGAAATGACTCCTCGCAGAGATGTGACCACTCAAATTCGGAGGACTTATCAAAGGTTTCGCTATAAGCGCAAAGTCCTTGACAAAGCGCCTATAATATGAGCAAAGTCCCAGAAAGCTCTAAACTTCCTTTGCATCTCTTGGCGTTGGCCATCTCAGCACTGCTTCAATCTTTGCTGGATCCGTGGAGATACCATCCTCTGAGACAATGTGGCCAAGACATTTTATTTTCTCTTGAAACAAGCTGCATTTTGGGGGCTTACATTTAAGGTAAGCATCAAGAAGCCTTTCGAAGATATGTTCAAGGCGGGCTAAACCTTCGGTCAGAGTGGCACATGGAACCACAATGTCATCCATATATAGGAGGCACTCCTCCCATTGTAGACCCCTTAGAACGTTTTCCATCAGTCTTTAGAATGTATATGGAGCATTTGCCAGTCCAAAACTCATTACTGTAAATTGGTACAGTCCCATAGTTGTTGCAAAAGCGGTCTTTTCTTTGTCAGCATCACTCATACCGACCTGCCAGTAGCCGCTATTAAGATCGAGCGAGCTGAAATATTTGGCTCCAGAAAGTGAATCGATGCAATCGTCAACCCTTGGTAGCGGGTATGCATCTTTGATGGTGACGTCATTTAGGCGCCGATAGTCTAAACAAAACCGTGGGTTGCCATCTTTCTTGGTCACTAGAACAACCGGAGAAGCCCATGCACTGCTTGATGGCTCTATGATGCCACGTTCAAGCATTTTGGTAGCTTCTTCCTTTTCGATTGCACGTTTACCAAGTGGTAAACGCCTTGGTGGTTGCCGAATTGGTGCAGCTTTACCAGTGTTGATGACATGTTCGACTAGTGAGGTTCGCCCGATGTCCTCTGAAGATTTGGAAAAAACAGGACTGTTCTTGCAGAGTAAGCTTTGAAGATCAGATTTTTCCTGATCATTTAGATGGACTGAACTGCGATCATACAGATCAGTAAGGTGCTCTGGCAAAGTGTTACATTCAACTTGTTGAGTCACATGTGCAACATGATGTTGTTGCGTGTTCTCAAAGAAAGGCATGCAGGTGCCAAAATGCATTCGTTTAAAGATTGTGACAGGTTCTGAACCATAGTTAACAACATTAACTAGAACATTATCTGAGTGTGTTTCAACAATACCGCTCATGGGAAAAACTTCTGTCAGCCATAACATCAGGATCTGGTTCCACAAAAACAAGTGGTGCCATATATTCAGCAAGGGGAATATTGACTGGAACCCACATTCTGGAATGTGCGGGTCTCTTGACCGTGTCACGAACCTCTACACGACATATTTGACTGGAGCCGCCCACAGTTGGCAGTGGTACAATATCGGACCCCATCACCAAACAGGTTTTTCTGTAATTGATGTGGTCCACATTTTGTCGCAGAAAATTCTGACCAAGGATTCCATCTGAATCAATGCAACCAACCACAAAAGTAACATCGTAACACTCCTTTCCAAGCTGAACCACAAGGTCGACTTTGCCAAAGATGTTCATTTGTTGCCCACTCACCGTGTGAAAAGATTGAGTAACTGGATCATAGAATAATTGCAATATTGTTGGATGTTTGCAAATGTTTGAGTGGAAATCAAGGAAGTTGTCGCGCCACAATCAAAAGGAAATCTAACAGGCTTAGAAGCAACCGTGCCAACATAGAAACCATTGTCATAAGTGTGTGTATCTGCACCGGCTCGTGCAGAGTGAATTAGATCAACGTTATCATAACAAGGTGTGGGTCTGTTAATAAGCTGCACCGACTCTTGACCCTCAGAGTCGGTTGAAACTAGTTTTTCGACCTATTGTCGTTCATCTGGCGGCGAGATGAGGTGCCATCAAGAACATTGTGTTTCTGCTCAAACATGCGATTGGGCGGTTGTTGATTGTGGTGTAGCATATTGTTGGTGCTGGTGAACCTGTTTCTCTCAGTGTTGTTCGGGCAATCGCGCCAGTAGTGATCATTGGCTGTGCAGCCAAAGCAACCAGGTGATTGGGGCTTTTTGTGGCGAGAATTCTGAAATGGTGGGCCTCTGGGATAGACATTTTCTAACCTGCCCAGACGTGACTCGATACGCTGAAGACTCTTGCGCATATCAGTGTCAGAGTTTGTAGAGCTCTCTTCACTGAGCGCCCTTACAAATGTGGAATGCGTACCAAGAACGGCCTCGTATCGCTCAATAACATTAACAGCATCTGTGATTGTGCGACAGCCATTATCAATGCACCGACACTGCATATCGGGTGAAACCTATTTATAAAGTTGGTTGAGTACAAGGCGCTCTTGGGAATGTATGTCCAGGTCTTGGTAGGCTCTCTGGGCCAACTGGCGTAGGTCATCCGCAAGAGCTGCAATTGATTCACCCCTTTGCCTATGCAAAGGCAAAGGTTGTAATGCTTGCTGTTACTGAAGCGTGAAGCAAGTCTTCTACAGAGCAGAAAATAATCCCTTTTTTTCAGATTGGGACAAGCTCATGTAGAATGACCTTGCAGAGCCACGTAGGCAGCTGGCCAAGACGAGACATTTGGATTTTATATCCCATCCGGAGAGCTCTGCACAGTCCTAAAAGTGTGACATGTACGCTTCAAAGTCACCGGAGCCCTCATAATTATCTGGCCTTATCAATGAAGGATGAACTACTGGAATTGCAGGGGGAGCAAAGTTACCTCGATGTTCGAATCGTGATCTACTAAGTTGTGTTTCTCGATGTGTTTGTGAACTGTTATTGTTTGAAGAGAAATAGTGTTCTGCATCGCCTGTCACATTGACAAAACGATCGTCATCGGGCATTTGTCGATCAACTGAAAGGCGGTGGTTTTGAATATCATTTTCATCATAACCATGGTTCTGATTTTTTGTGTCTTTGTTGTCTGAAGTGTCATTATTTGAACGAAGATTCAATGAGATATCAGGGTCTGGAGATGCCATCGTTTATGCTTCCCAAATCCTGGTGTAGATATTGTAGTTGCACGTAGTAATAGTTGTATGTGACCTCGGTCACCGATTAAAAATCTATGTCATTAAAAGTCGGAAACCTACCAGCTTAAGCTGAAGTCACCATAATGGTAGGGAATAGTTCTATAAACTCTTAAGTCTAAGTTATTTTCAAAATTAACCAAGAGACAGTACGTAATGCTGCGCACCTTCATCATTCTCGTATTTATTTATTTTTAAACTAAACTTCTAAAGTCTCGTTCTACGATTTAAATAGATTTGTTAAACCTCTACTCGGTCGTTTGTTCAATCCTGACAACTTAGACAGCCTAGGTATACTGTATCTAAATTTATGTTTCCATGTAGAATTATTACTAGACATAAATCTAACGAAGACCATCGCGGAAACCGTCGCAGTCGGAATCAAGAAGACATTGCGTCATAAAACTTTTATAAATAGTTCTTACTGACAAGACACACAGGTAACCAAGACCAGACGATGAGACCACCACATAAAGCTTGACTTCCGCCAAGAATGGACTTTAATGTGCACGAACATAATCGGCTTTTTTATGGTACCCAGAAATAGAAACGTCTGCTTTACATATCATAAATAACTTACAGAATATTGGACCATAAGAAATAAAATGTAATCATGGTAGAAAGGCGATAGAGAATATCTGGTTATTCACACTGAATATATATATAACAAAAACCCTTGCATTTTAACTAAACAATGTAAACTGCCTGATTTACATTTGCGCCTATCATACGTCTTCGAATTTCTAAATGAATGTAGCAATCATATTGACAACGGGCTACGACGAATGTAATCATATTATATACGATCCATAAAATCAAGTATGACTTTCTTAGCCGACGAGTGCAAATCCGCAAAGATTACTGCGCACGAGCCCCTTGATAATTATGTGGAAATGCACTCCACGTATGTTAATGTGCCATAGAATGGCCTGTGTGCCGTCTGATGCAATGGTACGCTAACAGACATTTCAAGTTTTTGATCCTTCTATCTTAAAATTGTATCGATATATTGAAGCCAAATGTTACAGACCCTATAGGACTTAATCAATAAAACAGATTACTTTAGGTGATTTTTTATATATTTTTCAAGAATATGTTCCGTAAAATAGTTGTCTGGATGCTATTGTTTCTCATAAGAAACCCATATAACACACAAATAAGTCAATTATAATGAAATACTAGCAAATCGATATTACGCATACACGACCATATTACAGAAAACAGATTAAACTTTGATCTGAAAACATTGAAATGTCCTGTTTTGACAATCAAATCAAGCTTCCGAGACTTAACATGCGATTTATTATCCATACGGCATACCTGCGCATGATTTATTAAAAATATTGTTCCATTCTCTTTTCCGCCTTATCGACCTTATAAGGCGGAAATGAGAATGGAACTTATGGCAAATATTAAGCTTAATTCGTGACACGGATATAAAGAGGATAACAAAAGTGAATGCTTTTTTGGACCTGTGTCAAGAAGATGCTTTTAATATAATAGGTAATGTAAAAACATATAAAACGTTGCTCGCTTAATTTTGCGAGCTCGTATAGTCCTGTATTATCAATAGTTTTTTGTTTACGCACAGTTTAAACAAGGGTTTAGTGTGTGAAATTGTGATTGATGTTCTTTTTGTAAAATAATACCATATGAAATTTATATTCTCTTTTANTCTTCGTTATATATAGAATTCGCAATCTTTGATCTCAAATTTCACCTTGACCGAGCGCATAGTCAATATATCACTATACATGACTGGAAAGGTGGTTTCATAAGTTAACAAAAAAGCTGCATTAGAAAAAATTCTATGTGTTGTAACTCAAAATAATTACCTTTGAACATATGCACCGGTTTTGACAGACACGACACGGCTATCTTGAATGCAAACAATATGCCCTACTATTGAGGCTGGCAACCACTTACATACAAAGAAATGCACAAATCAGGCCGTTTGCCCTGTGACTTACACATGTACCTTTAAACTGATACCAAAACTTATCATTTGAAATGCATTTTTAAAATCTTATGCACCAGGACCTGCATCATATGTGCTTAGTAGCAAACTGACTGTAACCCCCCAAATTCCACTTCCTTTTAGCATAATGTAACCTGGAGGATGCCGGAGATACTCGATGTATCACGATTGACCAGTTAAGTCACTCTGGATCAGCAGACGATTTATTGCATAAATCTTTCTTTCGGAGCCATCCGGAGGTAGTCGATTGCAGTAAAGTTGTAGAACACAAGTTAAAGTATACTTAATAGTTTTGGTGTACAATGCTATGATTTTAACCACAGGTGGTTAGCGTAAGGCCACGATATTAATTATTAAAAACGTCACTTGGATTGAAAAATAATCAACTTATAACGAAAAATCGACTTCTCTAAAAAAAAAACACTAAAAAATATATATTATTAGCCGCGCTCTTTGAAAAGGGGGTTTAATGCATGAGCGTAAATTGTCGTCCCAGATTAGCCTGTGAAGTCCGCTAATCAGGGACGACTCTTTCCGCTTTTTATTGTATTTTTCGTTTAAAGAAAACCGTTTAGGCGGAAAGTTGCGTCCCTGAGTAGTCTGTGCGGACTGCACAGGCTAATCTGGGACGCCACTTTACGCACATGCATTACACCCAGTTTTCACAGAGCGAAGCTCATATATATATAATTAATAGTTAACTGTTGTTTTGTTTTCATATTTTTCGTTATAATTTGATTATTTTTCATTCAAAATGATGTTTTTACTAATTAATTTTAAGACACAATTCTCTGTATTGTCATGTTGAGCTTTTGGGATCACCCTTTGTCCGTCGTCAACATTTTGCCTTTAAGTTATTAACACCCTAGAGGCCACTTTTATTGCTTGATCGTTATATATAGAATTCGCAATCTTTGATCTCAAATTTCACCTTGACTGAGCGCATAGTCAATATAGCACTATACATGACTGGAAAGGTGGTTTCATAAGTTAACAAAAAAACTGCATTAGAAAAAATTCTATGTGTTGTAACTCAAAATAATTACCTTAGAACATATGCACCGGTTTTGACAGACACGACACGGCTATCTTGAATGCAAACAATATGCCCTACTATTGAGGCTGGCAATCACTTACATACAAAGATATGCACAAATCAGGCCGTTTGCCCTGTGACTTACAGATGTACCTTTAAACTGATACCAAAACTTATCATTTGAAATGCATTTTTAAAATCTTATGCACCAGGACCTGCATCATATGTGCTTAGTAGCAAACTGACTGTAACCCCCCAAATTCCACTTTCTTTTAGCATAATGTAACCTGGAGGATGCCGGAGATACTCGATGTATCACGATTGACCAGTTAAGTCACTCTGGATAAGCAGACGATTTATTGCATAAATCTATCTTTCGGAGCCATCCGGAGGTAGTCGATTGCAGTTAAGTTGTCGAACACAAGTTAAAGTATACTAAATAGTTTTGGTGTACAATGCTATGATTTTAACCACAGGTGGTTAGCGTAAGGCCACGATATTAATTAGTAAAAACGTCATTTGGAATGAAAAGTAATCAACTTATAACGAAAAATCGACTTCTCTAAAAAAAAAAACTAAAAAATATATATTCTTAGCCGCGCTCTTTGAAAAGGGGGTTTAATGCATGAGCGTAAATTGTCGTCCCAGATTAGCCTGTGTAGTCCGCTAATCAGGGACGACTCTTTCCGCTTTTTATTGTATTTTTCGTTTTAAGAAAACCGTTTAGGCGGAAAGTTGCGTCCCTGAGTAGTCTGTGCGGACTGCACAGGCTAATCTGGGACGCCACTTTACGCACATGCATTACACCCAGTT
Source organism: Dreissena rostriformis (assembly GCA_007657795.1). Taxonomy (NCBI): domain Eukaryota; kingdom Metazoa; phylum Mollusca; class Bivalvia; order Myida; family Dreissenidae; genus Dreissena; species Dreissena rostriformis. Next base: position 28,557 of record VMBQ01000006.1, on the reverse strand, counting down.
TTCACAGAGCGAAGCTCATATATATATAATTAATAGTTAACTGTTGTTTGGTTTTCATATTTTTCGTTATAATTTGATTATTTTTCATTCAAAATGATGTTTTTACTAATTAATTTTAAGACACAATTCTCTGTATTGTCATGTTGAGCTTTTGTGATCACCCTTTGTCCGTCGTCAAAATTTTGCCTTTAAGTTATTAACACCCTAGAGGCCACTTTTATTGCTTGATCTTCGTGAAACTTGATCAGAAGATTGGTCCCAATGATATCTTGGTTGAGTTAGAAATATGTAAATACCTTTACGATGAATACAATATATGTATCCCGGAAAAAAGGAACTTTTCGGAAAAAAACACACACTATTCTGCTGGTACAAATAAAGCTGACCCATTTATAATTCTTTCAAAATCACACACCGTATCAACCGTTATGATTTAAAGTAAGCTAGCATTGGTTGATATAATGGATCAGCGTTGCTTGTACCGGGGTAACTAGTGGGTTTTTCTAAACTCGTGATTTTCCGCAATAAGTCTATTGTTACTGTTCTGGCATCGATTTAAATCGATTGAAGCGGTCCTCACAAAGTATACGGTTATGACCTCGTAAAACTGGTGCAAAACAAAAACAATCTAAGCGTATACTTTACGCTGATTGAGTTCATGAGTGCCATGTCGATGTTGTCGAGCAATACAATTCTCCTGTTTAAACCTTTGACGATATAGACTTGTGATTTTCCTGAGTCTGTCTAATAAAGTCTAAGCCTGAGTCAAAGTTTGAGTTTGAGTTCAAGTTTGATTTTATTATTGGTGAATACGGCAGAATAGCTAACTAAGTCGAGGGAATATCCAAATCCTGTTCAAGAATTTAGATATTCTGAAACTTAAAACATAGTGTTGTGGTATGGGGTTTCAAATAAAATAAAAAAAAATGCAATTTATTAATCAATGGGTTATACACACCAGAGCACCAGAAAAGGAAAAAGCAGTACTTATACAACGTGTAAAATTTCCGATTACAAGGCTACAGCAACAAGCGTATATTAAAGAGTTCATACAACATATAATATCAGAGATACATTCAGAAAATAATTATAATTTTGATAAACAAGTAATGCACACAACTTGATAAACTACATAGGGTCAATATCTGTTCTGCATTTGTTGCGAATTTCATTTGATTTTATTTTGATATATATGTGTGTGGGCGGTGCGTGCGTGCGTGCGTGCGTGCGTATTTGATTTTTTATTTAAATTGTATTATTTTTCTGTTCCTTCAAAATTATAATTATTATGTAATTATTATGTTATTATATAGATTACAACGAAATACTACAACGCTTCAATATATAACTAGATACACTGTTAACATGTCAGATAAAACGATAAAAATCACTTTGTTTAACACTTAAAATATACAGTTTATGTGTAATACAATTACCGGTATGATTACAACGGCATACTACAACGCTTCCATATATAACTAGATACACCGTTAACATTTCAGATAAAACGATAAAAATCACTTTGTTTAACACTTTAAATATAAAGTTTATGTGTAATGCAATTACCGGTATGTTCTGTTCTGTTCGTTCTGTTCTTCTATATTTAAATATGGAGATAATCCGATACAAATCATTTCAGATGAATTTTGAAGCTCCGACGATTGTAAATAAATGTTCGGTTGCAGTTATTACAATAGGCTAATGTCGATCATACATTATAAACAGTGCATAGTTTGTTGTTCCAATTCATAGCTGGAAACAATGCCGAAAGTCAGAGAGGAAAAGGCGATAGTCTATTGGTATGAGGAAAGCACAAAAAATTACATTCCATGGTAGGGTCCAAGATCTTTGATCGTGACGTTTCCAGACCTTACGTTGAGGCCGTTATACGCTCCCGTCACCTTAACGAAGCATTGCAAATCCGAGACGATCAACATCGGATCCACCACCTCCAAATATGCCGCAGCATATCCCGGATCCTACTTCTGGCGAGAATTCTTGAAGTAGAGCAACTTCAGGACACTTTGCCTTTAGCTCCCATTCCCGTCCTTGGTCAGTGGCAATCCATATCGCTCCCAACCGCTGCCCATCAGTGGGACGTAAACGAATCTGGGAAATGAGTTCTCCTTGCTGAAAATCAATTTGCTGTGATGGATATTTATCATCACACTTGCCCTCTACACGAGTGGTACTGTCGTTCATCCAAACCTTCACGCCCTTGATACTCTTGGAATACCATACTCTCATGGAAACCAACTTAATGTCGTCAGGTCTAAGATATGTGAATGGGACTCCACCTCCTCCCCCTACGGCAATGTTGTTAGCGTATTTTTCAAGCGACACTTTCTTGTCAGGCCACGCCATGTTGTAGTTTCAAGTTGTTGCTGTCTTCTTAACTGTTCAACTGTCAAGACAATTATGTATTAGCGACACTGACTTATATAGGAGTAAAATATGACGGGAAACATACTTGCGTCCCCATTTGTCAATGTGCAATTGTGCAATAACTAAAGGCGGAGCTTACACACGTCAAGCACGTGCTAGCATTCCTAGATATACTCCGATACTAACATATTTTGTGCAAGGTTTTGGAAAAACTAAAATATTTGTCCACGTGTCATTTACAAAAAAAATCAACAAACTTATTTTGAGGAGTTCCCATCAGCAAACTGTACCTGTCAATTGTACGTGCATGACTGAGTTTTCGACGAAATGTATTTTAAACTTATAAATGATGTAATGGTCTATTTTACGCTTTGCTAGTATGAGTTATTTTTAGCTGTTATACCAGGTATCTCTACACGAAATGTATTTTAAATCGCGTTCATGGTACAAGTTATTCTTAGCTGTCATTCTAGATATCCGTCCACGTTTTTACTGTACTTTCATTATTTGCTATGATACTTGGGTGAGATCGTACTTAGCTTCTTAACTGATCAATGGTGTCGTGGTCTGAGAAAACTGGGCATAATGCTTGTGCGTAAATTGTCAACCCAGATTAGCCTGTGCAATCCGCACAGGCTAATCAGGGACGACAATTTCCGCTTTTATGAAATGTTTCGTTTAATTTTTCTTAGCGAAAATCCAGTTTAGGCGGAAAGTGTCGTCCCTGATTAGGAACGACACTTTACGCACATGCATTATGCCCAGTTTTCTCAGAACAAGACACAATTAACTTGTTTAATTAATAACAAGACAGATATTAATAACTGCAAACATGATTATTTGAGCATTCAATGTCGATTAAGTAGTCATCACCACATTTCACTCTGAGTAAAATATTTATTTTGCAATCAGATTCAAATTAATTAGTGCAATAAATTGAATCGTAATGTAATATCACATTTCAATGTTTAGTGCTCGTGTACGAGAAAAAGTGTTCGTGTACGAGAACAAGTGCTCGTGTACGAGAACATCGTACAAAGCGAAATAACGTTTACAATCATCTCATTAGCTGCTTTTTAAAGAAACTGAATTTCAACGAAATACTGTTAAGGTTTATGCCAAGATTATCTTGTTAATAATACAATTTTAATAACACAAACCTCTTTTATTGAGAGCTTTTTTCCCCCAAAGAAGATGTTAATGTGTGGGCAATACATTTTATTAGTCATTTTCATGGAACTGACATGTTCAGAAGCCCGGTAGGGGCTGTGTGCATGATTTAACATTTGATACCATCTTATCTTGTCGAACTTGAAATGAATAATCCAGGATTTGTTTCTTTACTGTCGCCGTCGAATACACGCATACGCTGCAAATAGATCTAATAAGTCATTAAATTCAAGGTTATATTAAACATTTTATGTTGTGCATAAGTTTCAGCTCTCGTGAGCTCGGTGGATCATTGAAATGGGGGAATATCGTTCATCGTCCGTTATGCTTCAACATTTGAACGAAATGATGCGGTGCAGACTTCATATCCCATTTCATCTATATCAAACAGACACAGTTTGTGTTTTTGCGATTGAACAGTAAAACTATAATTTTATAGAATGCAAACGTACAATAATATATTACTGTCCACCAATAACAGTTAAATGTTTTGGTATTATAAGTTATATATTTGTTAACCGATATGTACTTCTTTAACGGCGGTTAAAATTATAAAGCATAAGACGAAGGAGTTATATATTTCTATCGTTCTTCCTCAGTGTTGACATCGTGACTGGTGTGCAATCTACGATAACGAATTGATTAACTGCGTTGTAACCAACCCATTGATAACGGAAGATGAATCATTGTTCAAAAAAATTCTGAACGACTCAGATTTATTAATAATTCTGCTCAATTTTAATCGTATTTTGGATAATTTCGGGCTCTCGACTTCCGAGTATAAATTATCATGAAAGATGTGTATTTATCAAAATGTTTTATTATAAAACTGTGCTTAATCGATATATATTATCTTTATAATTGGATAGTAGTAAAGTCCATGGGCACCTCCAGTGTGCAAAAAAGAGTGAAAGCTGATTCATATATCATTTTTTAGGTAAATGTCTGAAGGGTCGGAGAATTTTGGGTGGACGTGCCGCGTGATGGTACGTTTTTTGTNTGTACATGTATCAAATAAAACAGACTTAAATTGTTATGTGCGAGAGAATATTAAATTAAAAAAATAACAAAAAACGACTTGAGTACTACTTCATTGGTATATTTTGTCATATCAATACAATTTGCATGCAAAAAAAAGAAAAAGAAAACGTATAAACTGCGTGACATTGTAAATAACAGTACAGTTTTATTGAATAATATAGGGAGATCTGAGCGTGGATTTANCCATAAAAGCGGAAATAAGTGTTCCTGAAAAGCCTGTGTTGACTGCAACTGCTTGTCTGGGATGACTCTTTACGCACATACATTAAGCCCCATTTTCCCAGAGCAGGGCTCATTTCTATTCTAGCAAATGGGATGATTGATGTAACAACTCAAACTTATGTCATGCGACTCGGGATTAGCACATCAGCAGCAGGGGTGGGGTGATGTCACACTGTCACCACCTGTAAAAACTCACCATCACCACACACTGATTTCTAAATTCTATGGTTGCCATGGCACCCAGTGAGGTCACCAGGTCACCAGAGGTCACAGGATAAAGGTCGTCGGAGGTTGTGGAGGTGGAGTCACACTCCAGGTCGGCCAACATCCTGTCCATGGCGGCTATACTGCTGATGGCATCCGCTGCAATCTAGTGTTAGTGCAGAATACGAGTGAGTATTGGTGTTAGTCCAGGAAAGTGAGAGAACTAAGAGCGCTAGTGTTAAAAGAATGTTAAAGTATTATTGTGGACTCTTGCGTATATAAGTCAGTTTTCAAAATTATTTAAACAAGAGCTTGTCGGTATGAGACTGTTGCCCCCCCCCCCCCCNTATGCCCAGTTTTCTCAGAACGCGACACATTTGTCACCGGATAAGCTTGCACAAGTCATATTCTTACATCATTAGAATAGGATTGTTATTATAAAGACATTAATCAAATTTAAGGTTTAAAACAATTTAAATTGTTTTTCACAGTTCCATGTTCATTTTAAATAATGTAACGCCTTTATTTTGACTGATCGCGGTACAAGTAAAATAACTCTTGTATATTGGTGTACATAGTTGTTACTGGTTGGTATAAATTAACTTTCTGATTTGTACATTTAAAGTGTTTAAATAAATATAATTGAAACACCATATTAGTTCTGTTGTGATGAGATGATTGAGACTGTTTCTTGCTTTTACAGTATGCCAATATTATGTAGACACTGGCCGTTAGGCATGAATAATTTTAACTAACATGTCGATGAATATGCTGGTTTTCCGTGAATATGCTGGTTTTCCATGCATACATATGTAATTAGACGATTATGAACAATTCAAGCATGCTATTAATGCGTATATACCTCGCACACATCAGGTTATCTCCTATAGTGCCATGATTGGAGCTTTATGTACACATTTTTTGGCGGCCCTTGGCTGGGAGTTTTCACCTTTGTAAACGAACGTTGAACNGCACACATCAGGTTATCTCCTATAGTGCTATGATTGGAGCTTTATGTACACATTTTTTGGCAGCCCTTGGCTGGGAGTTTTCCCCTTTGTAAACGAACGTTGAACAAACAGCCAAACAGGATATATAATATTTGTCCACAGCAAAGCTATGTCCAGCATGGATTGATTTTCAAATTACTTGGCAAATCTGATGATCCAGATACGACGGTGTGTCGGCACGAGAACCAGGTATATAACCCCAAGTCTACGGTCACAATTCAAGGTCAAAGGTCCCATTGAAGACATTTGTATTTGACACTTGTCTGAAGCATAACTTTTTGGTATTAATAAAACGAATTGATCTGCATGAAAAGACGGAGTGTCATGGGCAAGAGCCAGATTAAATGTCAATGTCATGGTTCAAGGTCAAAGATCAAATTTATAAAACCAGTTCTCAACACTTTGTTCAAAGCATATCTTTGTCTTGCATGGATGGTTTTTTAAATATCTAGCCAAAAGTGATCTGTATAAGAGGGAGTGTCAAGTGTCAGGTTAAGGGAACTAGGTCTAAGGTCAAAGGTTGAATTCATCAAATAGTCCTCAACACTAAGTCCGGCGCATACCGGTAACTCTGTTCGGGTCAAGGTCTAATGTCAAGATCATAGTTACAGATGCAAAGTCAACACTAAGTGCAGAGCATGAGTGTCCAGCATGGATGGGCAAACTGTTATAATTGCATTTGCGTAAAGTGTTATCCCAGATCAGCCTGTGCAGTCTGCACGTGCTAATCTGGGACCACACTTTCTGCATAGACTGTTCGTTTGGAAGAGACTTCCTTTAAACAAAGAAATCCATAAAAAATGAAAGTTGCGTCCCTGATAAGCCTGTGCCAACTGCACAGGCTAAACTGTGATGACACTTTATGCACATGCATTAAGCCCAGTTTTCCCAGAACGAGGCTCATTATATCCCAAGTATACTCCAAAAGTATTATTGAATAAGAAAACAACAGGACCGTTTTCCTGAATTATATTTTATCTGCAATTTAATATGCAAATGTTATAACAAATACATGGCGTAATAGGGCAATCTGTACAGCAAAATAACAGAGCAACAGCTACAATGTCATGACAATTAGATCTGTGAAAATATATAATACACTTATTTACAGGTTATATATATGTGCACTCTTAAATTATTAAAATATACTTGTATATGATGGAATGCAATAATAAACAAAGTGTTTACATAAATAATATAAGGTCAAATGGGTTTATAAATTAATAAAAAAAAGTAGGCCAGATACATTATCTTGTATTATTTTGATGCAACCTTCATAACATTGTTAACAATACCATTGCAAGTATAACATAATTTGACCAAACTAATTCATAAAAATTCTTATTTACACATGCAGCTAAAAAATATGTTCCTGTTATTTTATTTATAACATAAGTTGCAAATACCCTTTCTNTTAACAATACCATTGCAAGTATAACATAATTTGACCAAACTAATTTATAAAAATTCTTATAAAAAATATTTTCCTGTTATTTTATTTATAACATAAGTTGCAAAAACCCTTTCTGTCAAATCTTTTTTTAAAGAGAAAAAAAATGGCCGTGTTAAATATCCTATGTCACCTTATTTCCCGCTTTGATTTATATGCGTTTATTTTTTTTAATCCGTAATTTTAATTCATTGAAATTATCATTTTGAATAAAACTGATATAACAAATTATCATTTCCAATACACTCATTAAAATTGAAATCTGTTTTAACTTTAATTAGCCATTAGTTAAATGTAACTGGTTAGAAAATTGTACCATATCTGTTGTCTTGTCTTCACAAGCAAAGACAACATAATTTAATAACAAATATGAGAATTCTTCAGGTTAACTGGCATAGGAGTACAATACAGCAAACAAACTACACCATAAGAACATAATATTTGTAAATTGGATATGTAAAGAACATATTGCTATTTTCTGTTCATCTTCTTTACATATACACATATACAATTTTCACTGGTAAATAATGTTGAACTATTACCCTCTTACTAAAAAACAACAAAATAACGCTATTATAATATTGACAGTGATGTTAACATAGCAAATTAACACATTAATATTTGCAAGTTTAAAAAGGTTCATCAGCAAATGGCCAGCTAAAAATCTGACAATGCAATTGAAAACTCATCAACAAATACAGTGAAACGATAGAATTTGAACATACTTTAAATTTGCTTTTGTTATGAACACTGCTGGTGGTCATGTAAATGCATAATCATTATTATGACAATTTAATACATGCAAAATAAGAGCAGATCTGGAAGAAATATTTTACATGATATTAGGCAAAATGCAAAGGTGAGTTATATGTCAGAGGTACATCTTAGTAACAATATCAACAGTGAAATTGCACATTTGGAATAATTGGTCAAAAAGATAAATTTAACATAAATTATGTACTAACAAACTATTCGTAATTATGTGTGGCCCAGCTTTTTGGTTATTTTTAAATTAAGATAATTATGTATTTATTTAAATAACCATTTTCAATACATTTANATAAATTTAACATAAATTATGTACTAACAAACTATTCGTAATTATGTGTGGCCCTGCTTTTTGGTTATTTTTTAATTAAGATAATAATGTATTTATTTAAATAACCATTTTCAATACATTTAAATTGTTTATCACCTGCTGGTACAAATACAATTCTCAATTTTTAAAACATATAATAAGCATGTTATTTCATCCGAAATCTTTTTTTGCTTATATCTCATTGAAAAACAAAAAAAGGCTCTTATAACTTTAAAGGATTGAGAGTGACTCTATGGAAACAGAGCGGTCAGAGCAGAAACAAAAGTCCTGGGCCCGTATTCACCAATCCATTCTTAGACTTAAAAATAAATAATACAAATGTAGTCTTAGACTCAATAAAAATGCCTGCAAGTTTGCATTCATCTATACACTGGATAAAGATGGTGCTTATACCATAGACATCTTGTTCTAAATGAAGAATTATATTTTTATAGGTGTTAACCCTTTGAGCGCTGGAACCGGATTTTGAAGGCCTTTGCAAACAGTTTGGATCCAGATGAGACGCCAAAGAACGTGGCGTCTCATCAGGATCCAAACTGTTTGATATTCTGATAGTATTCTTTGAAAAAAATCAAAGAAAATGCTAATTTTAGAAATTTAGCAGACGACAAATTTCCCAGCATGCAAAGTGTTAACTGCCATGCTAGACTTAACTTTCAAGTAATCATAGAACCTTAAAGTTTCAAGAAAATTCTTTTTTATTTTTAGACTTAAGTCTAAGAATGGGATGGTGAATACGGGCCCAGGCCTTGTATTCCTTAAATCTCCCAAAGGTAATCTTAACTTAAGTTTTTGTAATAAATTTAAAATTTCTGAACCAATTTTCTAATGTATTCTGCTTACAAAATGGTGCGATAGTTATCATGTTTAAATAACTTCCTCAAGGCATTATAATGTTAAAAGACCAAACACTTAAGGAATTTTAAAAATGTAAGGGATTTTCTCCAGTTTTCGCTTTAAAGGCTCTGCCCATACTGGCCCCGCAGTCATCCATGGATATAACTGTTTTTCAAGTGTTTTATTTATATAATCGTTACAAACGAGATAAAATGAAATCATGTATGAAGCCTCATTCNAGTTTTCGCTTAAGAGGCTCTGCCCATACGGGCCCCGCAGTCATCCATGGATATTACTGTTTTTCAAGTGTTTTATTTATTTAATCGTTACAAACGAGATAAAATGAAATCATGTATGAATCCTCATTCTTTTTCTAATATATCAGGAGCCTTTTCTACTACTCCCGTATTCACTTTTTCCCAAAATTTGGACATTGCCGATATGGCTCCAGTCTTTATTTTGGGGGACTTCCTCTCTTCTGGCGTATCAATATCAGCACCAGTTTTTACATTAATTTCCAATGGCTGAGCAACTTTTTCTGTAGGCTTCACACTGCTTTTGATTGGCTGTTTTGAAATTGAATTGGAAGATTCGTTCTCACTGATTGGTTTGTTAGTATTTCCAGTGGCAAGATTAATTTTCACAGCATTTTGAGTTTTTGCATTTGCTTGACCAACTGGCTTCACACTGGATGTTATCTGTACACTTTGTTTCGGAATTTGAGTCGACTGTTTTTGAGATTTCCCGTCTTCAGAGAAGTGGAACACTTGTTTTGGCATATTAGGGGTCTGTTTGGTTTGTTGTCCCGTGGTGAGAGCTGTAGAACGACCCGGTTGAACCGGTTTGGAGTCATTTGCAGACGAATCAAGTGGACCAGACCTGATTGATTGGTCTCCAGAAGCATCCTTCAATCGCTCTAACTGTTCCTTTGGAACGCTTCGTGCTGTTATACTGTGAATCTGGAAAAAAGAAGATAAAAGATATCAATATAAAATTCCCCCAAAAAAATCAATTATAATAATACCATCTTTTATTATTTACCATAATATTTGTATCAAGCCCGATTAAATATGATAAATACTATCTGGCAAGAACAGAAGTATTAAATGCTCTTAAAGAAAACAAAATGCAAATATAATTATATATAGCTTAACAATGTTACACCAAACAAAATGCGAAAAGCAACTGAGAATCAATATTATACAAATATACACATATATGTTTGCAAATGCTATGTAATACACACAGGTAAAATATAGGGCATGCTCCTAAGGGCAATAACAAGGTGCACAAAAATCGATCATGGGCATTCTTGGGAAATTATATATGAGCATCACTTTGCATGGGAAAACGGGGCAAAATGCATATGTGTAAAATGTCATGTCAGATTAGCCTGCGCAGTCCACACCCTTATCAATGATGACACTTTCGGCCTAGACTGGATTTTTGTTTTTAAACAAAAAAATCCATAAAACAGAAAGTGTTGTCCCTGATAAGCCTATGCGAACTGCACAGGCTAATCTAGACGAAACTTTAAGACCATGCATTAACCCTGTTTTCCCAGAGTGTGGCTCATGTTTATTTTTGGCAAATTATTTCAATTATAAATGAACATAAAAGTTCCCAATTCTTTATTTGAAGCATAATATTGATCCTTAATCTTTAAAATAATCTAAAAATCTGATATAATTTCTTTTTTGTGGAAAATATGTCAAACATCGGATGACCCAACTTTACTCCTTACGGCAGCAACCTGAACATTTTCAGTGCCTTGGTATTTCCTTACAGATACATGAATGTTGCAGTGTAATACATGACAGCTATTTAGCTCTACCATACAACAGTAAACATTGATTATATGTAGATATACAATACAAGTTTAATGGTTATACTGACACTTATTATGGATGTTTGTTTTCAATACAATTTAGGTCAATATAAAAACATTAAAACATACACAATGTTACAATTTAGTTATACACTATGCTGAATTAAATATATGGTTATCTGGGTAATAAATCTTCGAAATAATTTGGTCAAGAGTAAAACTAAGGTTATTTTGCCTGTCTCATTATAATCATATGTGAGTATTTCAAAGATTATGAGGTCCTTTCGGAGCCAGAGGCTGCATTATGTAAGGTCCAGTTGTGGGCCACAAGACTCCTACCTAATTTCTAGATTCACANGGCCAAGAGTAAAACTAAGGTTATTTTTCCTGTCTCATTATAATCATATATTGAGTATTTCAAAGTTTATGAGGTCCTTTCGGAGCCAGAGGCTGCATTATGTGAGGTCAAGTTGTGGGCCACAAGACTCCTACTTAATTTCTAGATTCACAAAAGTTGGGACAAATTTTGAAGTATAGCTGCAATTTCCAGCTATTTTCTTGTTACAGATTTTTTTTCTCCAATTTTGATGTAGTCTTGCGTTGTGAGGGAACCAAACTCACATGCTTCTGGGAACGGGAATTAAACCTGGGTCGCCTAGGTGAGAAGCGAGTGAACAAACCACTGCGCTAGCCTGACAGCCACTTCAGTCATATTCAACACGATGCTGTTATATTGTCGACTGGCTACTGAGACAATAATTGGAGAGGTATCAAATGTTACAATTTGATTTTCGTGAGATTTATCTGTTGCAAGTTTTTCTTTCTTTCATACACGCAATGGTGTTTATATAAAGTTAAGTTTTCGAATTTTAATAATTAGTCATTTAGGGGAAGTACATCATTTGATATTCCTTTTTAAGTGAAAATTTATTTAAGACCAGACTTATAATGCTTGGGTACTCTCTTAGAGAAGCACCCCTTGCAAGGGCCATTATGTAATATGGTTAGTAACAAATAAATCACTACCGTATAAGTAAATTACAATATATGAGGATGCTTAAATTAGATTTTATGTTATACAATACAGGGGAAACGAGTATCAAAAATACCATTTGGCAAAGGGCTGAATAAAGAATATATCAAAATTAAATAGCAGAAAAAAACAACTATAAGAAACTATACAAAAATTCTACAATAGTTGGCTAAGGAGATATGGAGTGGATTTTTTAAAATTATTCTGTTATATTAATTCTTTTTCTAACGAACATGGTCACCATTTACAGGTTCATACAAAATCAAAGAAACCGAAAAATTATGGAAAGTAACAATTTAGGTGTTGAACATTTCAATTTCATGGGACGATATTGAAAAACTAAAAAAGAGAAATAAAACGAAAATATATAGATAAACTGTTTAGAAAACAGGAATAAACAAGGGCTGTTTGTAAAACATGCATGCCCCCCATATGGGCTGTCAGTCCTAGTGGCAGTGGTGGTGGTGGTGGCAGTGGTGGTGGTGGTGNTTGAACATTTCAATTTCATGGGAAGATATTGAAAAACTAAAAAAGAGAATTAAAACGAAAATATATAGGTAAAAAGTACAATAATTAAATAAACAATGTGAATGAGGAACCATTAGTATTACACACAAATTTGATTGAAAACATCTTTCCTCGTTGATCAAGCCTTGTTATAGAATTGTTACCAAGTCCCTGCACTAGTCAGTGAAAGCTCCAATCATTTAAACCTCTCTCTGGGAAAATGGGGCTTAATGCATGTGAGTTAAGTGTCATCCCAGNATAATGTTATATTTTATTGAACCTGTGAAGTATTAAGGCGGAGGTTTACGTTTAAACCAAACACAAATCATAACCCTAGTACATACAATCGGGTATATAAAATCTAACTTGAAACCAGATCCTGTTCAGGGTTATCCCACGTATTTGTGATCGTTGCTGATATCAATGACTTCATTATTCACTCTCAATATATTAACACCGTATCTATTCTGTTTGTGTTGTTGTTGTTTTTTTTTTTTTTTTTTTTTTTTTTTTTTTNCTGAAAATAGGAGGCAACACATATTTAAAACTTAAAAGATACTTTAAGTTACTATTTGCTGAAAATGACCTTGCAAATGACCTAGTTAGAAGAAAATGTAACATTTGTAAATGAACTTGACTGGGTGCCTTTTTCTTAAAATGTTTTTCTCATTATCTATCCCTTGTTCTTGTTGGTCCAGTTTTAAGTTGTTGTTTTTTTGTTTTGTTTTTTAAATATATGAACATGAACAAAACGTTCTTATTTCCATTCTGCAACGATTTATACAACAAGAACATGCACATAATAACAAACCTTATCCACCAATCAGAAGTGCCAGAGCAATACAGAATTTAGGTGATTATTTCTTGAGCTTAATTAATCTACCCAGTAATTTGGCAAAATATTGCTGATTTGCATACATTTGTTTGTTTTTATTTACAAGAAGGCTCATTCAATTACAGATTGACATATTAAGAAAGTGTATTTTAAAACTTAAAAATCGTAGGTATATTCATTAAAAGGTCCAGATCGAACGACAGATACTCATGCTTATCTGTTTACAAAAAGATAAACTGTTTAGTTTTACAAGAACGCACACATTGGATGCATACTGATGACATTTAAAGCACATCTCTTCGCATACATGCTTGTTAAATAACTATGTGTTTGACAAAAAACAGCCAAGTTTTTATAATAGCAAACATATCACCAATGCACAAGCAAAGAACATTCAGACATTCAGACATGCAATATTGCTGTTTTCTTACAAGTGATGATGACAATAAAGTTGGAAAAATAATTCACAACAAGAACAACATTTCTTTTCCACAAAATACCAACACACTTGCACACTTACCGAAGAGTCAATATGCTTTATCAAAACAGATATAAACAGAATAAACTGAATATTTGCGTCTGGGAATCATTCTAGGAAAGAGAAAAGTGCTCAAGCCACAGATTATGTTATAATGTACTCATTTAGGGCTAGGCTTGAACTTTAGCCTTGAGTAAAAAAAATTTTTGTAAACTTATAACAGTCGTTGATATATGTCAATTTTACTAAACACTGTTTGCTTATATCGTAAGAAAACCTACCCGAAAATCTTTCTCTGTCTGGTTGGTTCCACCAAACATGGCTTTTAATCGATTAACACTGGGCAGTTCAATGGAGTACTCCTCGTTGAACTCTGTGCGACTTTCCGGAAGGTCACTTTCACTGGTTATTCCTGTAATGAAGACTGGTGTGTTTAAACATGTAATATCAAATTTTTGTTTTTATTTAAATATAATAATTGACAAACAACCATAACTTACATGTCCCTATTTTTTGGACACTGTATTTTTTTAATATTTTTTGTATCTAAATTTTCTGACATTTTTTTTTTAAGTGTTCGAAAACTTAGAGTAATTATGGTATCTGATAGTATAAACTTATCCGTATTCAACACTTATCTAGCCGCAACTTATTGGTTTTCAACACTAATATAGTATGAACTTATCTGTATTCAACATTATTCTTGTAAAAACGTATCTGTATTCAACACTGATCTACTATAAACTTATCTTTAGTCAACACTAAACTAGTATTCTCTATCTATAGCAGCAAGTTCGTACCTTTCAGGAATGTTGGTTCTGGTTTCTCAACAGGAGGCGGGGTTATGGGTCGAGGGGGTGGCGGCTTAGGAGCCTGATAAGCCTTGGAGGAGGCAACAACCTTCGGCTGGGGCGGAGTCTCCTGTAAACACAAGAATAAAGTGATAAACACTTTACCTCTCAGATACACACTTTGACACATTTGTAGTCCCTTAGAAATCAAATTAAATTGAAGAACTTTCTTACTAAATACAAGTTCCAAACGCTTCATTTCCAGCCCTAAGATACAGATGAGAAGCAAACAGCATAAAACCTGAACAGACTACGAGTTACTCGCAGGCTAGCAGTGTTCTGGTTTTATGCTAGTTGCATTGAGCCATTTTCACTTTGCTTCTGAGCGGGAAAGAGTAAATAATAACATGAGAGTTAAAGCAGTTACAGCATCTTGATGACCAAGTGAAAGATAAAATTGGTATTTCCATATAACATACTACATGAATTGAGCAAATCACTAGTACATCTTAAGCACTTAAATTTGCATGCAAGTAATTGCATAGATTGAAGAAATTAAAATCACTGTGAACATTTGACAAACAAAACTATTCAAAACAACAATTGTTAGGAGGCTGGTTACCATGGTTTCGGAGCTTACCGTTGCCCGGCTGTCAGAGAGCTGGATCTGCTGCAGGGCTCTCATTTTCTCCTCCAGGGTGAGGGATGTGTTGCCATGGTTACCCACTGAGCGAGACACCGGAGCGGATAGAACAATCTGGGAAAATATCGGACAGAGTTAGAAAATTTGTATTCGGAAAGATCCAGACTGGGGGGACCTACCTTCAATTTGCATTTAAGTGAAAATGTCCATGCAAATCAACTGTTTTCTGTTTGCAAAAGGAAAAAATGATCATTATTAAGCAATATTTTTCAAATTAAGGTTAAACTATGTATACATGTAATAGCCAGAGATTGAATGAAGATTGTAACTAATTAACGATTTCCGAAAGATTTACATATAAAGTAAACAAGATATTTAGTTTTGAATAATAACCACATGATCGAGATGGAACAGTTGACAGAAATATATTGAAAACTGCCAAATTTGTTACCATCCATACTAAGCGANAAAATACCTTTTCTTCAGTTCGTGATCGTGGAGATGTTAATGGGGTGCTCTCCCTTGATGTACTCTCCCTTGATGATAGAGTTCCTTCCCTTGGTGAGGTGGGTGGAGAATTAATATAGTAATCTTTTCGGTAAGGTTCCAAGTTTTCACTTTTTGGACCAAGATTCACAATCAAGGGTTCCGAGGAAGTAGAATTTAGGGAGGTGCTAAGTTCATTCGTTTCAAAAGAGACATTCATAGAACTTGTGGGCTCAGNATATAGTAATCTTTTCGGTAAGGTTCCAAGTTTTCGCTTTTCGGGCCAAGATTCACAATCAAGGGTTCCGAGGAAGTAGAATTCAGGGAGGTACTAAGTTCATTCGTTTCAAAAGAGACATTCATAGAACTTGTGGGCTCAGTATCTGTCGAATTCTGTCTATCTATTGCTGTCAATGTATGAGAATTTGCATCCACCTCATCATTTTGTGAGTGACCTCTTGAAGTCAAAACTGATCGAGTCAAAGGCTTAGAAAAGCTGGAATCTCTATTTTTAGCACTAGCACTCATATTTATGGTCATTGGTTTTAAACTGACTTCACTTTTATACGAGTCGTTATGGTCATCATGCGATGTTTCCATGACAACGATACTGTTGTCACAAGGAATGTTGGAAGTATCACTGTCCGTCTGGAACACGCGCTCTGAACCAGAGTCCCTTGGGGTGCTGGTTGCCATGACGTCTGCAGGTTGCCTTCTCAAAACTACGCTGGCGTCAGCGGCCAATTGGACTTCTGGGGAATAAGAGCTCTCCTGAAAAATGCACACACTCCTTTAATCCTTTACCACCCAGACACGCACTTTGGCGCGTTCGTAGTCCCTTAGGAAATAAAATTGAATACTTTTAAAATAAATTCAAGTTTTAAAGGCTTTATTTCCAACCTAAAGATACTGATGAGCAGCAAACTGCATAAAACCTGAACAGACTGCGAGTTACTGGTTGCATATAGGTTGGCCTATTATTTATAACCAATTATGAATAAAGATATAGTTACTGATTTTTTATTCAAGTAGAATATATAATGCACCAGATCATATTCATAATACTATTTTTAATAACCGAATGAGGGAAACCGCAATTTTTTGTATCATCCTTTATTTAAAACAGATAAAATAGTGTGTTGTTTTTTCCAAGTTAATGTATTTATTTCAAGCAAATCTTGTTAGCAAGCATATAGAAGCAAAACATTTATCATTTAAGACAAGATAAACAACAACACAACAGCAAGGAGCAAATACAGACAGTGATAGAGCAACGAATATCATGTATGTGAAGGGTACATGCAATATATCTTAATATATCCATTTTATGTTTCAGTTATTCTCACAGAGTGGCAGAAAAGGTGACATAAATATATATATTTATATTATATATATATATATATATATTAATGTTCCCTGACATTAAGATATCCCATCGTTTTGAAAGATGATTTGATTTATTCTATTTGCAGGCTAAAAGTACCTCAGTTGACGTTATAAAAAATGAAGTGCCTAAATTCACATACAAGGGCTGATTGTAAAACTATTTTTTTTTGGCTAAGCATAACTGGCAAAATGTTTCACTTTCAATTGTAGAAAAACATGTTATGTATTACTAAACTATAAACCATTAACGCATCTCTCTTGGCAAACAGGGCTTCATGCATGTGCTTAAAGTGTCGTCCCAGATTAGCCTGTGCATGTCCCACAGGCTAATGAGGGACGACACTTTCCGTCTAGAAGAGACTTCCTTTAAACGAAGAATTCGATAAAAGCGGAAATAAGTGTTCCTGAAAAGCCTGTGTTGACTGCAACGGCTTGTCTGGGACGACTCTTTACGCACATACATTAAGCCCCATTTTCCCAGAGCGGGGCTCGTTTCTATTCTAGCAAATGGGATGATTGATGTAACAACTCAAACTTATGTCATGCAACTCAGTATAAGCATATCAGCAGCAGGGGTGGGGTGATGTCACACTGTCACCACCTGCAAAAACTCACCATCACCACACACTGATTTCTAAATTCTATGGTTGCCATGGCACCCAGTGAGGTCACCAGGTCACCAGAGGTCGCAGGGTAAAGGTCGTCGGAGGTCGTGGAGGTGGAGTCACACTCCAGGTCGGCCAACATCCTGTCCATGGCGGCTATACTGCTGATGGCGTCCGCTGCAATCTAGTGTTAGTGCAGAATACGAGTGAGTATTGGTGTTAGTCCGGGAAAGTAGAGAACTAAGAGCGCTAGTGTTAAAAGAATGTTACAGTATTATTGTGGACTCTTGGGTATATAAGTCAGTTTTCAAAATTATTCAAACAAGAGCTTGTCGGTATGAGACTGTTCCCCCCCCCCCCTAACAGGGCCTTGACACAGGATTTTTTGCAACAAAACTGACCTTAATTTCAATAGGGATAATCTACTGTTTAAGGTCAATGCATCTGCAAAGTGTGAGGCCCATCACTCAATCTTTTGATGACATATCAAACAGATCAATTTAATACTAAATATCACAGTGACATTGACCTTTAAACTAGTGACCCAAATTTCAATAGGGGTCATCTACTGTCCAAGGCCAATGCACCTGTGAAGTATCAAGCCAATCGGTCAATTCGTTGAAGAGTTATTGATCGGAAACGATTGTCACACTTATTGTGACAGTGACCTTGACATTTGACCAAGACCCCAATTTTAATAGGGGTCATCTACTGTCCAAGGCCAATGCACATGGGAAGACATGTATCAAGCCAATCTGTGAATCAGTTGATGAGTTATTGATAAGAAACGATTTTCACACTTATTGTGACAGTGACCTTGACCTTTGATCTAGTGACCCAAATTTCAATAGGGGTCATCTAATGTCCAAGCCAAATGCACATGGGAAGTATCAAGCCGATCGGTCCCAGCTCGGTTCACAAGTTATTGTTAAAAAACAAAACAATGTTTACTCTTAGTGTGACATTGACCTTGACCTTTGTCCTAGTGACCTCAATTCAAAAAGGGGTCATCCACTGGCAAGGCCAATGCACACAGGAAGTATCAAGCCAATCTGCCAATCTGTTCACAAATAATTGAACTGAAATGAACTGGTCTACCGACAGACCAACAGACGACAGACTGACTGACATCCAGCAAAACAACATACTCCCTCTTCTTCGAAGGGGGGCATAATAAGTATTTGTATTGACCATAATGAAAGATTAAAAAAAATTAAAGGTGCAATTATTTTTAATCAATGCTAAGGTTAAATGTTTATTAAGCTTTTAAGCCAGTAGTCATTTCTGGTCCAAACAAACTTCTTAAAATGAGAAGTAAAACATTTAAACTGGCAAAACATTATTTCTCAGACTATACAAATAATAGCACTAGTAACCTACATGTATCTCTATGTATATGTATGTGTTGTCTGGTCAAAAATGTTAATAAACACACACTAGATCTAAATGAGCACATTATACAACCGCATTTAACCAAGTAGGAACTTAAATATATATTAGTTAATATAGGAACATAATTATCTACTTGTGCTAACTNTTAATGAACACACACAAGATCTAAATGAGCACATTATACAACCGCATTTAACCAATTAGGAACTTAATATATATTAGTTAATATAGGAACATAATTATCTACTTGTGCTAACTGTATGGTTAACTGTATCCACATAAGAAACAAGAATGGTTATGCATTTGTGCCACAATCACCAAAATTTCGGTATACACAAAGAAACACAGACAAACACATATTATTTGTTATCATTAATTAACTACATAACACACTAGTACAAGTAACGAGCCAAATAATGATTTTTTGCGGGTGAACTATTACTCTTATTTATTGAACACAATTTTTTTGTCTTTTTATAAAATTATTAAAACCAAACGTCTGACCATAATTTTTATGATAAGTGGAATGGTAAATTTCTTTGAAGAACTACAGAAATGTAAACAAAGGTATGGGCCGAGATCTGTGAAAAGGGGGGTTTAATCCTTTAAGCGCTGGAACCGAATTTTAAAGGCCTTTGCAAACAGTTTGGATCCAGATGAGACGCCACAGAACGTGGCGTCTCATCAGGATCCAAACTGTTTGCTATTCTGATAGTATTCTTTGAAAAAAAATCGAAGAAAATGCTAATTTTAGAAATTCAGCAGAAGACATTTTAGCAGATGACAAATTTCCCAGCATGCAAAGGGTTAATGAATGTGCGTAAAGTGTTGTCCCAGATTTGCCTGTGCAGTCCGCACTGGCTAATCAGGAACAACACTTCCTTCTTTTATGGAATTGTTTGTTTAAAGGATGTCTCGTATAAGAGAAAATCGAGTTTAGACAGAAAGTGTTGTACACAACATTACAAGTACCGTAACCAATATAGAAGAGTTAAAGATTGGTGGAAATCATTACCTCCAATATTGAAGAGTCATTTTCCACTGCAGATGATGACATTGCTACCACTGCTGCTGCTGCTGTTGCTGATGATGAAGAAGTTGCTGCTTTGTTTGCAGTAGTTCTGGATCGACCGAGGCGCAAATACGAAAGGTCGGGAAAATCTTCTTTTGATTTATTGGACTCTGTTAGACCAAAGGTGGAGCTACTGAGTGAAGACTTGTTGGTTTTGGGAACACTTTCTGTAATACAAACAATATGACTGAATTTATGAGTAACAGTTACAGCATTATTACAATCAATCACACAAATATTTTACTTTTGAATAAATATATATTATATTCAACTATTACTTACTATGGCTTTTTTGCTGACTGTTTTCAATAAAACCATCAACACTGTGCAAACTGGTACAATGTGCTCAGTTTGGTGATCAATATAATTAGCAGTAAAAGAAACATCATACAACTCTCCAGATTAGACTTCAGGCTAAAATCTCAACTCTGATACCAAACTCAGAAAATATGAGATTACAAGAATAACTTAAATTTGAAACTAAGGCTGAGTAAGAATCAAACCGGAGCATGAACTAAATTAGTAACGATGTGAGTCGACATGCTTGCCGAGATATATGAAAGTTTAGACACAAGGAAANAATAACTTCAATTTGAAACTAAGGCTGAGTAAGAATCAAACCGGAGCATGAACTAAGATAGTAACGATGTGAGTCGACTTGCTTGCCGAGATATATGTAAGTTTAGACACAAGGAAAAATAATAAAATTATTATTAACCCTTTAAGGCTCAGAGACGCATTTGACCCTTTTGTAGTCACTTTGAAAATCAAATTAAATCAATTCTTTCTTTAACCCTTTGCATGCTGGGAAATTTGTCGTCTGCTAAAATGTTGTCTGCTAAATGTCTAAAATTAGCATTTTCTTTTATTTTTTTCAAAGAATACTATCAGAATAGCAAACAGTTTGGATCCTGATGAGACGCCACGTTTTGTGGCGTCTCATCTGGATCCAAACTGTTTGCAAAGGCCTTCAAAATCCGGTTCCAGCGCTCAAAGGGTTAATAGATTCAAATTGTTAAAGCTTCATTTTGTACCATAAGATACTTATGAGCAGCAAACAGCATAAAACATGAACAGCCTGTGGGTTACTTGCAGGCTGTTCTGGTTTTATGATGGTTGCATAAAGCTATTTTCATTTCGCTTCTGAGCGGGAAAGGGTTAACTTATATTTCTGTTCAACAATGAGCTGTGCAAACGATCTCGTCTCTCCTGCGATGTTCTAAAGCATGTGCGTAAAGTGTTGTCCAGTCTTATCAGGGACAACACTTTCCGCATAAACTTGATTTTTGGCTAAAAGACTTTCTCTCAACAAAAAAATCCATAAAAGCTGAAAGTTTCGTCCCTGATTAGCCTGTGCGGACTGAACAGGCTAATCTGGGACGACACTTAACGCACATGCATTAGGCCCAGTTTTCCCAGAAAAAGGCTTTAACATTACTCAACATTACCTGGCTTATCTTTGGGTTCAACAATGAGCTGAGCAGACGATCGCGCCTCTCCGGAAATGTTCTTGGCAAGGGCAGAGTACTCTGCATCCTCGTCCATGGACGCAGTGGTGATAGCAAGAATGTAGTCACGGTTACCAAACCTCTCTGAAACAAGAGATGTGTTTGTCAGAAACACAATGCCCCCTACTGCGCCGCTTTGAAATAAAATCTCCTTTTAAAGCTTATTACTTCCCTTGGATTGTGTTTTCTGACCTTTGACCTTGAAGGATGACCTTGACCTTGAAGCACTCAAGGTGCAGCTCTATAAGATACACATGCATGCCAAATATCAAGTTGCTATCTTCAATATTGCAAAAGTTATGACCAACATTAAAGTTTTCGGACGGACACACAGACGGACGGACGGTCAAAATTTGTGTGCGTATGGAAAGGCCTTGTCCATTTTCGGACAGACACACAGACGGATGGACGGTCAAAATTTGTGTGCGTATGGAAAGGCCTTGTCCATTT
>VMBQ01000005.1:455999-468879 GCA_007657795.1 Dreissena rostriformis | reverse complement strand
TGCAAAAGTTATGACCAAGGTTAAAGTTTTGTGACAGACACAAACAATGACAGACAGGCCAAAAACAATATACCCCCCCCCATTATTTTTAAAGGGGGCATAAAAAGCTCAATCTCTTACCATTGTGTTAGTGTCTTTCACAGAGTTTTTACCTGAAAATATACAAAAAGAATATTTGTACACCGATATTTTGATGAAGTTAGAATCTCTATACACTGCTGCGGGCTTTAAATTAAGGCACCTCCATATGACAGTCATTAGTAAAGTTCAGTGCCGTCTGCTGATTTTTTTTTTATTAATGCAGTTAAAACTTTGCTAAATTAGACAATTGGTCTTGATTGTTAGATTAGTTTACGGGACTTTGGCTAAGTGCAGGAATAGTTGTAAATCAGATTTTTGGGGGTGGTGCGATCAGTTTACGGGTACCTGTAGAGCTACCATTGTTTCAAACTTAAACAGCAAGATACCGGATAATTCCTGGGACATTTCTATATCTGATTACCAGTAATACCAATAAAAGATCCGAAAGCAAATATCAGAAAACTTACTCTTATATCTTGCAGAAGATTCTGGTTGGTCTTCAACCAACAGATGTTGAAGTTTTTTTTTAATCATAACCATTTAGGATTTCATGCTACAGTCTCAACATCTTAGTTATAAATGTGGTAGTAACAAAATGTTTCCTTTTGTTCTATGCGAGATCAGAGACGTTCTGGACTCTGCTGCCTCTGTCACTACCATGACCATGCAGTGCAGGAGATATTCAAATGCATGATTTGTGATGTTTTTGTGAATATTGTAAGCCAACATAAACATGAGCCTTGCTGAGGGAAAATGGGGCTTAAAGCATGTGCATCAAGTGTAGTCCCTGATAAGCCTAGCCAGTCTGCACAGGTTTATCAGGGACGACACATTTCGCCTAAACTGGATTTTTGTTTAAGAGACTTTCTTAAAAGAAAAATTCCTTTTAAGCAGAAAGTGTCGTCTCTTATAAGTCTGTGCAGACTGCACAGGCTTATCTGGGACAACATTTTATGCACATCATTAAACCCAGTTTTCCCACAGCGAGGCTCATGTGTGTTGGCTTAAAATACTCCCCAAAACATCACAAATTATTCATTTGAATATCTCATGTACTGCATGGTCATTTATCCAAATAGAAACATGCAACATCTTCAGAAAATTACCAGTTTATTGTCTAGGCAAAAGTCCCAAAGCCACTACTGGCCACAAGGTCTGGTAAACAGTCAACCTTAAATTAGTACTTGACCAAAATTGTTTAACGGCTGAGAAGGCAAAAATTCTAGAAATTGTGCAGCATTACTAGCTTTGTATGAGGGGTGACATTCTTCCACAGGGACTGCGTTCAAATTACTTTTACAAAGCAAATTCAAATGCCCATGTTTTCGAGCACAAATTTGAAGAAAAACAGCATAATATTAATTACAGGTTTGGCTAAATAGTAATACTGCAAATATGAACAAACATATAAACTTATTAAAATTCCTCAATGCTAATTGTTTGGTTCTTAACATATAAAGGCATTCTTTTTCATGCATAAACATTTCTTAGCTGCAACAAAACAAACCATTCATTTACAAACAACGCAAGTAATTTGAACTAAAGATACAGGCATGGCACATGTGTATGAGAAACTAACTCCTATGTAGAGAAGTTGTTTCAGAGTTACTGTAAACTATAAATCCAAGAATTTCAGTTACTGTAGCATCATCTATTATATTCATTGGCATGAAATTTTGTGGTTTTTTCAAAAAATGACTTTTTGGTGGACATGTCAATTAGTAGATTTGACATTGATTTGTTTTTAGGAATTTGCAGTCATTTTCTGATGTGTTTGTGTTACATTCCTGGATTGGTCAACCCACAACAACATAATTTGTCTTTGTCGTAATGGCTTTATGCAAACACGTGTCATTTCAAACATTGATGAAGATATTATATGTCATTTTAAACATTGATGAACATATAACAATCATTTGTCATTTTAAACATTTATGAAGATATTTGTCAATTTAAACATTAATGAAGATATTATTACAAACACGTGTAATTTAGAAACTTGATGAAGATATTATAATACACTCCTGTAATTTTGAACATTGATGAAGATATTATGGCAAACATGTGTCCTTTAAAACAATTATGAAGATATAATAACATAAATGTGTCATTTTACACATTGATAAAGATGTTATAACAAACATGTATTACATTAAACATTAATGAAGATATTGTGGCTATACAAGAAGAGAGACATAAGGACCCAGAATGTAACATCCCAGATGTTGATTAGCAGGTAAGTGGAATGGTAGGCTGGCTGTATGTCCCAGAAGGTCTGGAAGGGTCTACTGAACACCTCATGACACACGTACACCACTATAGAGTTCATGCCTGGGTAGAAGAACGGGGCCCCAGTCCACACTTTGTACACGTCCACTATCAAGTAGCAGGCACTGAACAACACAAAGGCAAAGCAGGCCATTGCAAGGATGTACGACAGCGACCACAGGTTTTTATTCACTGGAATCCAGCCATCATTCTTGCTGAACTTGCACAGAATGGCTGCTACAGTTCCACAAACTGCAGCCCACACCGCGTAGCGACGTAGTCTAGAACCTGGCTCCCTGAAGATGATCAGAATCTTGCCAGCCTGCAGACCAAGGAAGCAGAGAAAGCATGAGTTCAGAGTTCCAAGGAGACCCTCAGGATCATAGGGTACGGTACTTTCATACACTTCTTTGCTTGTTGGGCTTCCATATACAAGCTGGTCTCCAAACACTTGTCTATCAATGAAGCCTGCAGCCCCACCTGTAGAGTAAAATGCATGTGTGTCAAGTGTCATCCCAGATTAGCATGTGCAGTCTGCACAGGCTAATCAGGGATGACACTTTCTGCGTCAACTGGATTTTTATTTAGAAGACTCGATATAAAAATAAATTAATTCAATACACATGAATGAAGCCCCAATTTCCAGTACCCACCTGTACAGTTGAAGACACTGGACCCATTGTCATCATTGGCAAGACCCCCGGGTCCCAGGTACCCAGTGGGGCAGCCAGGCACGGGCAGCAGGAAGGTCAAGGTCAGATGTATCAGCACCAGGGTCAACTGTACCATCCACTCCCTCCAGTACAACACCAGGTCCTTAAGAGTGGCCTGCAGCCCACTCAGCTGTACGGAAGTGTTTGTCATGAACACCAACTGAGAAGTCGCCGTGACCAAGTACGTAAGAGCAAACCTCTGCAGCACGCCCATAATCCTCCAGCGGTGGAAGTTGTGCGAGCCTCCAGAATTCACAAGGATTCCTAAGGCAAACAGGGTCACTGATCGCCTGCAGATTTTCACAAAGATTGAAAGTTTGGATGCTTGTGACTTATTAAGAGATTGAAATGAAAAGGCAAGAGCTGTTCCCATTATCCATATAAACCATGGAAATAACAAGTCAGCCACTGTCAACCCATTCCAAATTGAGTGATTGAAGAACCAGTAGTTTGCACCACCATAGTTTACGAACATCATGATGACAAGAGAAAACCCCCTGAATGTATCCAAAGATTTAAGTCGTTCTTTCTTGGGTTTTCTTTCCTGTTCTTCAGTACTTGGCAGGCCTAGGTCATTTTCAGCAACTATTTCAGAATCCACGATGTTCACAGTTGATGGGGAGATATTGGACAGCATGTTCAGACAGGCCCTTCTGCCTCTCTTGATGCTCACCCACGCGATAGCCAACGCAGCAAAGATACCAAACGCAGCATATATGGCCACACAGTTGTCCCCTGGGTCATACTGCTGGACTGGAGGTTGGCAGGTGATCACGCCACCTTTCTGGGTCACATACAAGATGTATATCCCAGACTCCTTAAAGGGAAATGTCAAGCTGGCCACTGAACAGTTTACATCAGTAGGAACTCCCACACCAACAATGGCCATCTTCATTGGCCACCTTGTATCTACAGCAACGGTGCAATTGTTGTCTTCGGTGATGTCAGAGATGTTCTGCAGGGCACATGTGTGGCACTCTGAGGTGACCATCTGCAGGACTATGGTGCTGTTGACACCAACTTTGTTCACTACCAGGTTAGCAACATTGAGGCCACCAAGGGGCTTGGATAGTGGACACAGGGGAACCTCCTTGGCATGGCAACAGATCACCAGTAATCCAACAAGACAAGCCCACAAGTTTGACATTTTAACAGTTTAACTCCCAACTAGTGAACTAAAGAGTCACAAGATTCTTTTATCAAAGCTGACATACATAAAATTATATCAAAATTATGAGATAACACATTGCAAAGATAGTATCTGAATAGGTAGTGAATTATTTTAAACCAATTAAATCTGGTTACATGTAATCAGGTATGCTTTTTACCAGAACCAAAGTTTGAAATGGTCTACTCGGCCAAAAAAATTGCCTGTGGCTTTGGAATAAGGAAAAATAGCATGATAAACCATAACACTGGAATAAAAGAAACATTATAAATATGTTTATAAATATTAACAGTATTCAAATTGTTTATAAGTGCATGTTTAGCTGCATTTTAAAATTTATATTATAAAGTGCTACGGCATTATATTGCTGTATTATACACTCAATAAATCAATTGAGTTTATTGGAAAAGTTTGGCATCTTTTTGGGGAAATTTTGGTCAGATGTTTGGGAAAAGAGCCTGTAATTTTTGGCTCTGCACATAGGTCTTGAAGCATATGTTTTGAACTTCTCTTTACCTACTTGGTGGATCTCGCTAAAAATGTCACAGTTTTGGCAGAATTACAAACCCACGACTCTTGGTCTGGGGCCAGTTTTGATCCCAAGTCATGATTTTATTCTATTGAGGGTCATTACATAAAGGCCCTAGGTGGCTCACCCGAGACATAGAAACTATCCTGTTATGTGTAGATTTTGTTATGTTTGTTTAATCACTGTGGTTTTTATCAAGGCTTTTTACTCTGTATGACACAGACTTATATACTTCTTAATTTTAACTGATTTGTTTGCTGAAAATTTGAATACGCATGCAATATTCAACCCGACTCATTTTGGGACTCGGGACTTCTGTTTTAAAAGCTTTGTTTTTTCAAACATGTAAAATATCGAAACTGATGTGTGACAGATCAGTGCTTCTTAGAGGAATGATGAACTTTCATCATGGTTTCTCTGCACAGAATATGTCATCATTTCTGTCCACACAGATGGAATCAACTATTGCTGCTATACCCTCATATAATGAACAAGACAAAGCTTGGCCCCAATGTTTCAACATATTCCTATCCTTAAGGCATAAGAAGAGAAGTCCTGAGATATTAAATGTGCGGACTGCACAGGCTCATCAGGGACGACACTTAACGCACATGCATTACGCCCTGTGTTTCTTGAGTGAGGTTAATTTGTTTGTGGCGCTATGAGCACAACTGGTATCCAGGGTTTCCGCTGTCACTTTTTAAAAGTGGTGAATTGTAGTGGCGACAACTTTTTTTGACCCAGCAGGAACCCTGGGTACCTATAATATTAATAAAAGACAAGCCTGCTGATTTGATTTCTAAGCCTCTTGTGACATAACTTCAAATTTAACACTAAGCTAGCTTTTTTTATTATCAAGTTTATTCAAACTAATGAGACGTACTTATATGATCAACATTCTCCAGAAATAGTCTAAAAATGTCTGCTATTCATTCTGACAGTCACCCCAAATCAGCAGTTTGACCAAGCATATCCCAATTAAATTATTACTGGAGACCAAGATATGTAACAAGTCTGTCTATATAAAACGAAAAATCTGAGTTAGCCAGTGTCTATTCTAGGAAGGGGGATGGGGGGATTCACTCCCTTTTATTGAAGATCCCTCCATATTTTGCATTGGAGGAGGGAATTATTTACATAGACAAAGAAGGAAAAATGTCATACATTTTTGTAATATTAGAATTATCAGTAAAATTCCCCCATCTTTTTTGAATCCTAGAATGGACACTGGTTAGCCAAGTTCAAATTTCAACAGTTATGGCCTTACAGGCTTGTTCTTACAATACTGTTCTTAAGTTTCTAACTTAGATCACTGTCATAAAGTTTCTAACTAAAATCATTGTTCTCAAGTTTCTAACTTAGATCACTGTTCTAAAGTTTCTAACTTAGATCACTGTTCTGAAGATTCTAACTTTAATCACTGTTCTAAAGTTTCTAACTAAAATCACTGTTCTAAAGTTTCTTACTTAGATCACTGTTCTAAAGTTTCTTACTTAGATCACTGTTCTCAAGTTTCTAACTTAAATCACTGTTCTCGAGTTTTTAACTCAAATGACTGTTCTCAAGTTTCCAACTTAAATCACTGTTCTCAAGTTTCCAACTAAAGTCACTGTTCTCAAGTTTCTAACTTAAATCACTGTTCTCAAGTTTCTAACTAACAAGAGGCAGGGAATAATCTACCAGCGCGTCCAGCGTCTATGAAGCACAAATATCGAAAGACGCATAGTTTTGAAATATGTGCGTTCACTCGGACGCATTGCTGAAATGAATCTGTTAACGCATACGTTAATCACGATAAGTAAGAACCATCTTGGGTATGATTCAAAAGTGTAGCGATGAACGCTGAGTTTAACCGAATGAGGCTAATGAAGAATGCAACAAGTCATCTGATTGGCTCTAGTCAAGCTGCTGCTGTATAATACGAACCAATTAGAATCAACCTTTTAATAGAGTGTGTTATGATATTTTCTTGAGTCCCCGGATGAAGGCCTGCTTTAACTTTTTGTAACTTAGTCATAAATAATACAGAAAGAATGCCCCGGAAATAAGGTGTTGAAGCTACATGTAGATCCAAAACAAACAACTCTAAACTTTAATAACGGTAGGTCAACGGCTAACAATTCGGATGTTAACAATAATATTATCAGCCTCGTAATTCGGATGTTAACAATAATATTATCAGCCTCTTAATTCGGATGTTAACAATAATTTTATCATTGACTTGAATCAAGTTGAAATGTTGTTTCAGGTTACATTCATGTAACAGACACTGTTATAGCCTATGTGAAGGCAAACAAGATAGTGATAACCCTGAATTTGTTTTTCGTTTTCAAAATTCACTGTTTTTGAGATTATTAAAAGTTTAATGCAAAATATAGTTATTGAGCTAGTGTCATTTTCTTCACTACTTGGTATCTTTCAAAATTTGGGACTCATTCTTTTTCAAGGTGGACACATTAATTTTGGCCTGGGACTCATTGGTCTAAAATCTGCAAGTTCAGGGACCCATAGGTAGCTAATTCTAGATTATACCCTGAAGAGGGCCATGATGGCCCTATATCGCTCCACTGTTTTTTTATGCGAAAAAAGCGTGCAATGCGCATGGGTTGAAATGTACTCAAGCATGTGACTTTCTCTTTCTATCCCTCGTCCCACTGGGTGCTTAAAGTTGGAAGGGTTCAGTTTTGTGACACCTGGGGCAGGGTCAAAATTGAGCCCAGGAGAATAATTTGAACAAATTTGGTAGAGGACTATTAGATGTCACTACATACCAAATTTAGTAGCCCAAGGCTCTTTAATTATGAACAAGAAGATTTTTAAAGTTTGCACAAAATAGGCCTTATTTAAGCNTTTATTTCGCAAAAAGTGTAACTAAGAACGGCGCCTTACCGTCTTGTGTTCGTTGTCAATTAATACGCGTTAATTGGTCTCTCCGATATAAACTTGTTTTGCTTACAAAGCAATTAGACATAGGTGTTTTTCGCAGTTTGGATTTTATTTTGGATTATGAACCATATGCCGATAGTAAAAAACGGATGCGATAAAACGCTTGCGAATGTAAATTCTGATTGTTGTTGTCGACAGTTTTATTTTCTCACGCGGGACTTGAACACTGTCGGCGGAATTTATGAAAATAAAATTGCAGAAAGATACTTTTATTTTTATTTCATTTTGACATAAAATACGGTCGGCGGTCCCGTAAATCAATTTATTAAAAAATGTTGGCCTTACATTCATGTAACAGACACTGTTATAGCCTATGTGAAGGCAAACAAGATAGTGCTAACCCTGAATTTGTTTTTCGTTTTCAAAATTCACTGTTTTTGAGATTATTAAAAGTTTAATGCAAAATATAGTTATTGAGCTAGTTTCATTTTCT
The DNA here is from genome assembly GCA_007657795.1 of Dreissena rostriformis. Taxonomy (NCBI): domain Eukaryota; kingdom Metazoa; phylum Mollusca; class Bivalvia; order Myida; family Dreissenidae; genus Dreissena; species Dreissena rostriformis. The sequence goes on along the minus strand of VMBQ01000005.1, from coordinate 460,741 downwards.
TCATTACTTGGTATCTTGCAAAATTTGGGACTCATTCTTTTTCAAGGTGGACACATTAATTTTGGCCTGGGACTCGTTGGTCTAAAATCTGGAAGTTCAGGGACCCATAGGTAGCTAATTCTAGATTATTCCCTGAAGAGGGCCATGATGGCCCTGTATCGCTCCACTGTTTTTTTATGCGAAAAAAGCGTGCAATGCGCATGGGTTGAAATGTACTCAAGCATGTGACTTTCTCTTTCTATCCCTCGTCCCACTGGGTGCTTAAAGTTGGAAGGGTTCAGTTTTGTGACCCCCATGCAGGGTCAAAATTGAGCCCAGGAGAATAATTTGAACAAATTTGGTAGAGGACTATTAGATGTCACTACATACCAAATTTAGTACAGTACAGGCAACGTGTACTTGGACAAAAACGCGTGTCCGCGGTGTTCAATTTTCCCGATGGGTGACATTTCGCGCACATTTGTACTGACCGGGGTGTTCGGCGAACACCCAAAATCACCGCGATTGCACGCTATCGTTAACGGGAACACCCGTGATCACATGTAATGACACTTTCAAATTTGCACGTCTGAGCAATTTAAATCAACCCACTATTCACATTTTCAATTTCTTTCGCTTTGCCCGTTGTATACCGCAGGTAGATTTTAATCAATAACGCAGCCCATTACACCGTGAAGCCTTCTTGTGATTGGTTGATAATTAAATGTTTCATAACATAGCGAGAGGTCAATGATTGTATTGCGATTTAAGCAGAAGTTTCACTGAAACAAATTATGCCTTTTAACTTCAATTCGACGATATTTAAGGTAAAAATGGACTTTCTTAACTAAAACTTTATGAGTTGGTAATGTTATTTTGCAATTTTAAGCATATTGATGAAAATTTAAACTTTCTGGTTTACACCACGTAACTGGTCCTTGGGCGATAAGACGTTCCGAAGAATTTAGCCTGTATAAAAAGTATCTCTAAATTCTTGGCAACGTCTTATAAATAAGACTAGGCTTTATATAAGCATATGTTAATTTTTGTGACCCCTGGGGCGGGGTCAAATTTGACCCCAGGGGCATAATTTGAACAAATTTGAAAGCGGTTCATCCCAGGAACATTTGTGAGAAGTTTTATCAGAATTGGACTTGTAGTTTAGGAGATGTTTAAAGAAAGAGTTAACGCACACACGGACGGACACACGCACACACGAAGGACACAGGACCATGACATAAGCCCCGCTCGCCAGTGGAGCTAAAAATAATTGTTCACAAGTTTCTAACTTAATTCACTGTTCTTAAGTTTCTAACTAATATCACTGTTCTCAAGTTTCTAAGTAACTTCAATTCCTGTTCAGACAAATCTAGTGTTGTTGCTTTTAAATATAGCCTTCTGACCTTCATTGCATGATGATTAATAACTTGCAATCTATCTTAAATTTATAATACCCGGTACTTTTCATAAATGTGCCAGTTTTCTTACTGTAGTCTTATTTATTGTTGGCAGTATAATGTTTCAGATTTACAAGACATGATTGTATGCAACATTTTTGCTGCATGCCCCCATCCCCTGATGAAGACAGTGTGTGTAATGGAAATAACTACGTGCAAACTCATATAAATAATTGCAAAACTTTGTTATATTTTAACCATCGATTCGATTATAGCCGATTGAACACGACAGTTAAATTTCCAATGTTTACCTCTGCCAATTTACCGGAAAAGGAAGTGATTTCTGAAAGACCCAAAGTAATTTATTTTCAATTTTCTAATGGTTACATATCACTAACAAGCAATTCGTGCAAATTACTACAGGTCACGACTTGTTAATCAAAATTCATCACTTGCAACTATTGAAAGATTTATTGTAAAAGGAAAATTCCATGGTGCCAAACTTACGCGGAACGGGCGATTAGATGTGTACGCGACCAGGTTAGCTCACGGTCGAGCACTCCCCTTGAGGTCCCGGGTTCAAGTCCCGGACTGGTGTACACTTTTCACTATGATTTTTCCGACCCCGGGATATTGCAAACTCCATCGTGCATACTCGCACCATGGTCGGATTCACCGAAAAAAGGCCACATTTGAACTACTGAAAGCTTCTCCAATTGATGATTGGCTCCATCATCATGCTAACACGTGTAAATGTTAAAATCACAGTTATAATCAATAAAGCATGCCGTAATGTGTTGTAAATTGATTTTTCTACCATAAAATACCGTTTAACAAAAACAAATCTTTCATTTAAAGGGTTTAAAATCTGCAAAAATACGATTTTTCGCGTCATGAAAGTCACTTCTTTCACGACATGCTCAAACTGTTTTCACTATTTTGAAGTTAATAGCGACTCAATCTTGATGCGGTAAACTGCAATTAGATGTTAAATATAAACTTCGTTCGGTGGAATATCATTTTATAACCAACTTACCTTCTTTTGTCGTTTTTTTTTCATTGATGTCTGGACTCACCAAAAAGTTTGCGGCCATGTTTTTGACAGAAGGATACGGTGCTTGTGTCAGAAGTATAAAATTTCGACGGTGAGCAGAATAGTTGTGGTAATCGCACTACCACCGTGTCAATACATGCCAAAAAATGGCAACGGGGGAGTCTACGATTACTTAGGTAGTTCCGATCATTGTGTATTTATTATATCAATTTATGTGTATTATTATTATGAAATTCAGACTGAATTGGTCTTTTAGCATATGCGAATATTCAATAACAACAACCACAGAACAGTAGACAAATATACTACATTGTTCTTTATGTTATATTTTATGCTTCCCGGTAGGTTATAGAGAAATATCAGTGAATAAAAACTGATATTTCACTGTTTCAAACAGCCTGAAACAGGGAAAATATAACAGTGAAAATTATCAATATTTTTCACTGTTTTTCTGTGAAGTGACGTCATTTGTTCGATGAAATAACCGTATTAACGTCATTATTCCAGCGAATTTCTCCAGTTAAACTCTTTCAAATGTAAATAAACGTTAAAAAAGCATAAAATAAAAAGAAAATGTGTTGGATTCGGTGGAATATCGATTTAAATTCACTCCTGATCATAGAATTTTTTTTCACTTGTGGCTGCGCCACTCGTGAAAATAATTTTTTCTATGATCACTCGTGAATTTAAATCGATATTCCACCGAATCCAACAAATATCCCCCCTGTAACTCTTCAAAGTAGCCCAATACAGCTGATGCTGTTTCGAATACTTATTGTGGTGGTTTCGTCACGCTGAAGTAAACATAATGACGTGGGCTATGTCGATATAAATATTAAGTTACATATTGGATGTTGACCGTTACTATGAGTACCCGGTAAACGAATGTTTTATATATTTGTTTATTATCAGCAACATTTATATGCAGCGATTATAATAGTAATAATAAAAATGAAGTGTAATGCATTTTTCTTAAGATTAATTTTAATAAGATGCTAAAATCATTGGGGGAGCATTAATACATACAAATTATAGATGGATTTTTTTTTTGGAAATGAAAAAGAACATGCATATACATTCTATATTAAAACAACCTATGATCGATGTTTGGTTGGTGATGCAAGCGTTATAGCGCGTTTTCAAACAATCAATTAGCGACATAAATTATCTGTAATTGTTTTTTGTTGTGTTATACAAACTGTCTCTTTGAAAATAAAAGAGTGCGGATGAAATACCGTTTCTTTAATAAAGTGCATATTGCTTGAAGGCAGACACTGGCAGAAGACTGGTTTTCCGCTGTTAAATTTCGACAAAAGCAAGTTACTTTCGAACAGAGGGATACACATTGATTTACTAGACTGTACCCTAAAACAACAAAAACAACAACACGACGGTTACATATCACAGTTTGTCAATAACAAAAACATGTAACTACGCTATTCATGATGTAAGGAATTGTAAACATAAAAAAATATGATTATAGTATAGTAAGACATATTTTCTTTGAGAGTACCACATTTTGGTTCTTGACGTATTCAAGTTATTGGGAACGATACTTTTCGTAGCCCTAGGTTATTTCGTCCCATGTCATATCTTCTTATTCCTTATTGTACTGACACTAGTCCAACGCTCTCAAATATTAAGCTACTTTTTATATGGGTAATATTTGGAGCGTACAACGGGCGAACGATTCAAAATGTGGTGGAAAGTTTTCCTTCTTTGTCTACATTGATGCGCAAGGAATTTGGTGCGCAACATTCAAGCCCCGATATCAGACAGTTATATTAACGGATTGCAATAATATTTACATACCTGTGTAGATAATTCATTTCTCGATAATGTTCCGTAAGAATTATGTAATGACTCTTTCAATTTTACACGCCTGACCAATTTAAATCAACACACTACTCACATTTTCCATTCGACTCGCTGTGTCCGCTGTATACCACAGGTAGATTTTAATCGATAACGCAGCCTATTACACCGTAATGCCTTCTTCTGATTGGTTGATATTTAAATATTTCATAACATGGCGAGAGGTCAGTGATTGTATTGCGATTTAAGCAGAAGTTTAACTGAAACAAATTATGCCTTTTAACTTCAATTCCAAGATATTTGAGGTAAAAATGGATTTCTGAACTAAAACTGTATGAGTTGGTAATGTTATTTTGCAATTTTAAGCATATTGATGAAAATTTAAACTTTCTGATATCCACCACAAATTGAATCGTTCGCCGATAAGACGTTCCAAAGAATTTAGCCCGTATAAAAAGTATCTCTAAATTCTTGGCAACGTCTTATAAATAAGACTA
>VMBQ01000005.1:427059-446165 GCA_007657795.1 Dreissena rostriformis | reverse complement strand
TGGGAAGAGGGGGCTCAATGCATGTGCGTTAAGTGTCATTCCAGCTGAGAAGAGGGGGCTCAATGCATGTGCGTTAAGTGTCATTCCAGCTGAGAAGAGGGGGCTCAATGCATGTGCGTTAAGTGTCATTCCAGCTGAGAAGAGGGGGCTCAATGCATGTGCGTTAAGTGTCATTCCAGCTGAGAAGAGGGGGCTCAATGCATGTGCGTTAAGTGTCATTCCAGCTGGGAAGAGGGGGCTCAATGCATGTGCGTTAAGTGTCATTCCAGCTGGGAAGAGGGGGCTCAATGCATGTGCGTTAAGTGTCATATCAGAAGCTTGTGCAGTGGGCAGAGGCTTACAAGAAACGACACTTTCAACCTAAACTGGATTTTTGCTATGAAAAGACTTCCTTTATACAAAAAATGCCATATAAGCGGATAGTGTCGTTCCTGTGTAGACTGCAGAGGCCAATCTGGTAGGACACTTGAGGCATATGCATTAAGCCCCATTTTATAGTTGAACGGAACTACTATAAATGTCTGTTTGTTTGTATTATGTTTAAGCTCTTTTTTGCCCATATACAATAACAATGTAATTGGTGGTCCTCTAAATTTCACAATAATCAGAGTTAACAGTATCCAGAGATGTATAACATAGATCTTAACTTTAGGGATGGCAAAAACTATGTCAATTTTAGCCTTTAATTACCAACAGTCAATGCATATGGTGCTTGAGTACACAGGATAGTGTTAAATCATTTATATGTGTCATCATGAAATGTCTTGGTTAAAAACAACAGACTGTTCGTGGACATGTTAAGTTGTGGATTTCTGACTTTTGAAGTAAGAACTGAGGAATATGCATCGGTCATTTTCCGATGTGTTTGTTTTAAATTACCGGTGGTGAATAGGTCAACCCACGCAATCAACATAAATAAATGTCCCACGAATAAAAATGATATTACAGTAGTGTCCAAATTGACCTCTTGCTGTATTGTTGTGTTAACAACTGTTATCTGTCATTGGTAATCTGATAGTTTCAACTATAGTCTATTGTATAATGCACAATAAAGTAAAAAGAAAACTTGCTTTTTGGCAACAAACTTATATTTTCTTTGGAATCGTTGAAACTCTTCTTCAACAATCGCTTCTTTAAACATTAATTTCAAGAATACAATGAGGATCTAATACATTATTTCACTGAAGATTTGAAATCTGCAAATATGATATTGACTGTCTGTGGACGAGTGACATTTGTTAAATCGTGACTGACTTTAAAGGATATTTTTTTAACAGATTTAGTAGTTATTAGTGTGCAGCTTGTTTTTAAATACAATATTAATACAAATAGTATATAGAAAAGTTAAAATTGTATGAAGTCAGAAAACTATGTATGAAATAGCATTTAGCATCATCAACAGTTATAATGAAAAAGTTTTTATCAGTCTAAACAAAAGTGAACTACTTAGGAAACGTTTGAAACAATTTACAATTTATGTATGTTTACAGGTATATCTTAAATTGTTATACATCATACTGTATATGCATACATATTGTTGTGCGTTTTTTATCATTATATGTTGAATACAAAAAAAGTGTTGAAATTTTAGATCTTATATAATTTATATAATTAAACTGAATACCTGACCATAAAATATTCAAGTATTCAAATACTTTAATGACCAAATATTCAAATAGTGATTTAATTATTTGCCAGTCCTACATAAACTACTTAACCTGTCAACTAAGTATGGATTATTTGATATTTTGCAGATTCTGAGAGTTGGAATACTGCATATAATCATCCTGGATCTGGAAGTTGTTGCAGTAAGTAACTGTCATGATGTAAATGGGGCGCACACTTGGAGAACAGGGCTTAATGCATGTGCATAAAGTGACATCCAAGATTAGCCTGTGCAGTCTCCACACGCTAATTAGTACTTCACTTTCTGCTTTAATGGTATTTCTTGTTAAAAGAAAGTAATTTCTTAGCCCAAGAGCATGTGTGCATGTGAAAATATGTTATTTTCTCACTTCACTAAGAAAATTATTTCAGGGTATAAACCCAAAAGCAAACACATTTTCATTGGTATTAAATGTTTTTAATTATTCTTTTCATATTAGTTGCTTTTACAACATTTAATACCCATTCTATTTTCTCATTGATGCGTTTAAATTGGGTGAAGATATCAACATTCCAGCGCCATGTTGGTTTACAACAAATAGAATTAATTTGAAATTTAATTTGAAGGGGCTGCTTCTGTCCCTTTCAAAAGACAAAATAACAAGGGCCGTCATATGTTTTAGCCATCTTGGTCCAAGCAGAAATGAGGCATAAATTAAACTGTACAGTGTAGTATAGCCAAAGACAAAGTGTTGACAACAAAGTCTCATGGTCACAATATTTTGCAGGTGTACAGTCACCAGTTTGAGCCATATGTGCATGTGCTGGTCGCTACGTACCAGGGCTGGTGTCACCAAGAACAGAAGGAGCTGATATTGCGTCTGCTGCACTCTGCTTGCAGGATCAGTCAGGAATGCAAACTGGTTGCTGGGAGCAACACAAGCCTTGTACAGGTGGGTTTTCAGGGATGTAGCCTACATCAGGTCTTATATATGAGTGAAGTCTGGCGAAACTGGGCTTGATGTATGTGCGCAAAATGTTGTCTTCATGTATTCTGCTCAGGCTAATCAGGGACGACAATTTCTGCTTTATGGTATTTTTATGTCCCCTTTAAAAAAAAGGGGGGTATATTGTTTTTGGCCTGTCTGTNGATGATTTCTAAACCTGCCAAATGATAAATAGAAATTTGATTTCAAAGCGGCGCAATAGGGGGCATTGTGTTTCTGACAAACACATCTCTTGTTTGTTTAAAGGAAGTCTCTTCTTAGCGAAAATCAAGTTAAGGCAAAAATTGTCGTCCCTGATTAGCCTGTGCAGACATCACAGGCTATTCTGGGACAACACTTTATGCACATGCATTTAGCCCCATTTTCACAGTGCAGGGCTCATATTATGATAACTTAGCTATTGAATGGTATTATAAAATGGTTATGAAATTCGACAGAAAAATGAAACTCTGATTATACAATACCATTTCCTTTAACTTGAGGTCACATTAATGAATAATTAGTTCAATTAACTGTATATAAAAAGTACAAGTTCACCACAACTGTTAAGTGGTTAGCAAATTGATTTAAAAATTAATAAGTTAAATAATATAAATTTTGATATTATGCAGAATATTTTTATAATTGCTATAGAGGAGGGTATCAGTGGCTGTTGATAGTCTGTCGGTTGGATGAGTTTTGCTTTTTTACCCTCATGACTTGTATGGTACTATATCAGACAGAAAGATGTAATTGCTATGGTGTGCTTACAGACAATGCTGGACTGGATCTCTGACATGATGCAGAGTGGTGTGGTTTTGGACGAGTTGTTACAGAAGCAGTGGAGCATACTATGGACACTTACAGACGAGGTGCCAACAAACTGCGAGCTCTTTGTGCGTCATAATGGCATGAACACTGGCAGACTGTGTATTCAGGTAAGGGATACTACAGACCTTAAACTATCAATCTAATAAAAGGCTGATTTGATGCTGTAATAACGCTTAAAACAATCCACCATTAAAGCATTATTTGTTTCACAGTGCAATTATGATGTTTTGTTTATACTCCAATATTCAAAATGTCACATGCCGATGATGGTAACACGATTGTTTCCATAGTAACATGACTGTTTCCATAGTAACACAATTGTTTCCATAGTAAAACAATTGTCTCAATAGTAACACCATTGTTTTCAGAAATATTCACAAGATCGGGACTTGCTTAGGAAGATTACTGGAGCGTTGGTATGTACTGCAGGTTCCTGTTCATGATCATTAAAATATGAGCCTCGTTCTTGGGAAATGGGGCTTAATGCATGTGCGTAAAGTATCGTCCCACATTAGCCTGTGCAGTCTGCACAGGCTAATCAGTGATGACATTTTGCGAAGCCTGGATTTTCTTTTGCAAGAGACTTCCTTTAAACGAAAAATACCATTTAAGCAGAAAGTGTTGTCCCTGAATAGCCTGTGAGGACTGCACAGGGTAATCAGGGACGACAATTTATGCACATGCATTTAATCCTGTTTTTCCCAGAGCGACATTAAAAATATCTCAAGAAGCCATTTACTAATGTGTGTTTTATACCTTAAAATGTAAAAAGTTCAGCATTTTATTATCAATTCCTTTAGTGTTTTAATTGGAACCATTATATTTCATAAAGCCACTTTTCATATCATGATTCAAAACAATAGTTTCAGTGTTGATTTATTGTAAAGATATTTCATAATTCAGAGCAATGTGTCAGAGAATTTCCACCTCCACAATCACTTCAAGACTGAGGAGATGGTGCAAATGTGCAGGTAAATGAGCCTTGTTTTGGGAAATCTGTGCTTAATGCAGATGCGTAATGTGTTGTCCACACAGGTTAATCAGGGATGACACTTTCCTCCTAAACTGGATTTTTGTTTCATAAAATTCCATAAAAGCGGAAAGTGTTGTCCCTGATTGAGATACTAAGAATTTAAATATCAAATATGACCATAACGCTTAGACTGTAACTTGAACGTTAATATAGAAGATTCAAAATGACTTGCCTCAACCTCAAAGAAACATTGTTTTTAGTCAGTAAAACCAGTGTACCTTACTCAAAGGTCAAGGTCAAAACCATGAGGTCAAAAACCAAATATTGCGAGCTTGTCTTGATTATAACTTGATAAATCACTCATTTTTAAATCAACTTTCTACCTAGAAAGGCCACCATTTATGGTTACTTGTGGCAGCAACAACCCCTTTGGCTTGTGCAGACTTAACCTAAGAGTTTTTAGGCATTCTTTTTTAAACTTAATGGAAGTTTTTTGTAGGCATGAAAGGTACATTTGGTTTGGTTTATAATTTTGCCTATAATAAATGAGTAATGCCTCTTCCAGCGACACATCAGCATCGTAGAGTTCTTATTAATATAAAGTATTGGCCAACAACTAGAGTGAACATGTGCAAACATTAAGAGCTTCTTGTTGCTCCATTCAGGTCCCTGTTGAAGTACAGTGAGGAGTTGGACTATGGGGTCAGCTCTCACGCTGCAAGCATCCTCATGATGTTGACTGCATCTGGTCCAGATCACTGGACGCTTACAGAACAGTCAAGGGAGGTCATCCTGTCTGAGGTGGATGAAAACATTCATCTGTGGGACATAGATCAATCTAAAGGAATCAAATATAGGTGAGGGTAAAATGCTATACATATTTGTTATTTATATCAATTTTCAAGAATCACTTACCATATCTTCTAATAAAACAGGTGAGAAAAAATATTGTTTGAACAAATATTGACCTGGACGGATGTTGTGAATCATAATTTATATTGCTTATTTAATATCTTCAAAAAAATAAGTTCAGTGTGTGATGTTTTTAAGATCCTGCACAATCATCAAGTATATCAGTACTTGTCCATCAAGGATATCAGTACTTGTCCATCATGGATATCAGTACTTGTCCATCAAGGATATCAGAACTTGCCCATCAAGGATATTAGAACTTGTCTAAAAAAGGATATCAGTATGCTATATATTCTTGTTGAGTCGTTGGTAATTTTCATAAAGATGTTACATCACAAATATTTTATAAATATATGACCATGAATCATTATAAACATAATTATTAACCTTTGGTCTTTAGACTCTTTATATTTGTTGCTTTTTTTTCAAATGTATATCGTCTGCAAACATCAAAATAATCGATTGGGTTGATAGTGTCAAACCGCCATCTTGAAAATAATGTTCTGCTTGAGTCATGGGTTCTGATTGGCTGTCAGAATTTTAAGATTTGCATACTATAACTATCCTTAAAACTGACATTGAAGGGAAGGTCAATTTCTTGTGAGAAAATGACAGACAATATAGCATGGAACATACTCCAAAAAAAGATTGTGTGTTACTTAGAAACACTTTATGAAAAATGCATAAAGGAGAAAATATTTGATAAGAGCGTATCAAGTTATGATGAATTACAATATTAACCGTTTTTTGTTGCATTTTTTTATCAGCAAAACGCTGGTGAATGTGTCAAAACTTTTTTCTGTAACGAACTGTATCATGTCCGAACGTTCTATAATGTGATTTCATGCATTCTCTTACCCACGACTCAACAAGAACCCACGACTCAACAAGAACCCACGACTCAACAAGAACCTATCATACTTGTCTTATCAAGGATATCAGTGTCCATCAAGGATATCAGTTCTTGCCCATCAAGAATATCAGTACTTGTCCATCAAGGATATCAGTACTTGTCTAATCAAGTAAATCAATACTTGTCTTATCAAGGATATCAGTACTTGTCTTATCAAGGATATCAGTACTTGTCCATCAAGGATATTAGTACTTGTCCATCAAGGATATCAGTACTTGTCTTATCAAGGATATCAGTACTTGTCTTATCAAGGATATCAGTACTTGTCCATCAAGGATATCAGTACTTGTCCATCAAGGATATCAGTACTTTTCCACATCAAGGATATCAGAACTTGCCCACATCAAGGATATTAGTACTTGTCCAACAAAGATATCAGTTATTGTCAATCAAGGACATCAATACTTGTCTATCAAGGAAATCATTACCTTTCAATATCAGTACTTTTCTATGATATCAGTACTTTTCCATCAAGGATATCAGTGCATGTCCACATCAAGGATATCAGTGCTTGTCCACATCAAGGATATCAGTGCTTGTCCACAGCAAGGATATCAGTACTTTTCCATCAAGGATCTCAGTACCTGGCCATCAAGGATATCAGTACTTGTCCATTCTTTGTTTAGGATATCAGTACTTCTGCATTCTTGGTCAATAATATCAGTACTTGTCCATTCTTGGTCAATGAAATCAGTACTTGTCCATTCTTGGTCTTTTGATATCAGTACTTGTCCATTCTTGGTGAATCCTCTGCTTTCTATTGTTCTGTTTAAACATGTGTGTGCTCAATTAAGTGGCCAGTTTAAGTTTCCATACATTAGTGGTCTTGGCCAGAAGTAGTAGGGTAATTTGTAACTAACTGCATTTATGTTATTTATTGGAAGCCTGATGACATGCTTTTTTACAAAGGCAATGACACATTTCAGGTCACTTATGCCAATGATTCGACAGCTGGAGAATTATGAAACACCCACAGCTCAACTCTGGGCGGCTTGGATCATCTGTAACCTGTTAAAGATCACTCGTAAGTTATTGACATTCATAAGGTGGTCTGCCAATTATTCAAAAGGTTCCGCTCCATTGCACAAAATGGCCGCTTGAGTTAAAAATAGAATTGGTCTAAAAGTTTTGTATGTTTAACACATTTTCTTAAGTTTAAGTCAGATCTTCAGACACAGATAATCCTTTGGAGGTCCTCTTCTAAACATGTGCACATGGTTCTTCTTCACTACACAATATGGCAACCATAGCTTAAAACAAAAAACTAGAACATTAAAAATCAGCCGCACTCTGTGAAAACCAGGCTAAATGCATGTGTGTTAAGTATCGTTCACGATTAGCCTGGCACAGGCTAATCAAGGAGGAGACTTTCTGATTGTATTAGATTTTCATTTAGAAAAGACTTCCTTTAAATGAAAAAATCCATAAAGCGGAAAGTGTCATTGCTGATTATCCTGTGGGGACTGCACAGGCTAATCTGGGATAATACTTACCTGACATGCATTAAAACCCTGTTTTTTCCCAGAGGGAGGCTCATATCTATCTGAAGATTGGTTGTTAATTCTGTCCCTGTACTTTCATGGACTCTTGGTTGTTAATTCTGTCCCTGTACTTTCATGGACTCTGTAGCGGCCAACTACTGCATGATGCTATGCGATGAAGGAGGGCTAACTGTGATACAGCATGTGATGAAGCATGGAGACTTGAGACCAGATGTACTCGATCTCCTCACAAAAATCACACATCTGTATGCCACTCACAGGGAATAGGCCCCTAGGCAGAACAAACTTCATGTACTGTGATAATGTGATATTGGTGTTTGGAAAATAATATTTTTTGATTTTACTGATAATGCAGGGATTCAACATTTATTGTTGGATCTATCTCCAGAAGGTACAAAAGGTATCGTCAGGCACAATGACTAAGATCAGTCTTGAGCTTCAGCTTAATCTGAGTTTCGAAATTTTGAACCAATCAAAATTGTTAGCTTTTAGCTTTCAAAAATTAACATTGGTTAATAATTGGAAATGAAGTTTGAGTTGGATAACTGTCATAGTTGTGGGGCCCGGTCAATGTAATCCATGGGAGACCTTAGTCAGTTACATCCCCTGCACACTCATTAGAAACAGGTTTGTTCTTATAGTTGGCATACTATGTTTTTATTATAAGTTGTCCACGTGTACTTATTGAATATTAATCTCTAATCTCAGTAATTTATAGAAGTTATTTGTTTGGTCTTATGGAAACATGCTTTTCAAACTTGTCTTTATTAACATGTTTTTGCTACCTGATTAAATTAACATAAATATGACACAATAAACAAATAATTTCGACACTATTTTTATTGAAAACAACGATAAAAACAGTGGATTACAAAGACTTTGCCATTTGTACTATTTGTCATTCTTTGAGTGTCAGGGGAGATAACTGGAAAGTCACAAAGTTCTTAATTTGATCAAAATTGTTACAAATGGTAAGTGCAAAATAAAGACTAAATCAACTGGTTGGAAGAGTATGAGAAATTCAGGGTGCCTTTCTAGCCATGGTCAGTAACCAAGTAAATGACTGATATGAACATTATGGCTCTCATGTTTCACTCATTCATGTTTGAGAATTCTTGATGAAATGGCGATTCTTTAATAAATGGTAACAGTTGTAGATTCAGATACATGCGAGTATGTAGGATGTGTTCCATTTTATAATAAATATATACATTTTCAATTTCTTAAAATGACTACCAGAACTTTTATATCTCTTGTAACATTTCTCAGACTTTTGATTTTTTTAAATGCAGTATTACATTATTTATTTGTTTTATTTTTGTATGAAATGACATGCATGATAGCAATTCCATTGCACACTTAAAGTTTGTAAGACATACAAGCTATTAATGAGTGACAATAAAATAACAGGTGTCTTGTTTGACAGTAAATAAACTATGTATATTGACATCAAGGTCTTTACTTGAAATTATTGTTTACGTTTTTGTAACCCTGATGTCATTTTTCAAACAATGACATAACAACATCCAGATGTACTGTGTGGACTGTACAAACACAAAAGGAAACGTACACTGCTGAGAAAATCATGAAAATCAGCATAAGTCCAGTGTACACTTGTAGCATTAAATTTTTCTTCTTGAAATCGAAATGGATGAGATACCATTAGTTTAAGAATCTATGACATAATTGACTGGGGAAAGGGACAGTGTTTAAGAAAGTAAGTCTTGCCCAGAAGAAAACTGGACTTAATACATGTGCCTTAAGTGTCGTCAGAGATAAACCTGCGCATCCCGCACTGGCTAATCAGGGACGACACTTTCCGCCTAGACTGGATTTTCGTATAGAGGAGACATCCTTTAAATGAAAAATTCTGTTAAAGTGGAAATTGTCGTGATTAGCCTGTGCCGACTGAACATGTTAATCTGGGACGACTTTTTACATATGCATTGAGCCCAATTTTCCAAGAACGAGGCTCAATTGATGCACTGGGAGCAAGGTACATTCTGTACAGAGGACATTGTTTTGAGAATGATCATCATTCAATTTTTTAAATAAGACAATAAATGATGTAATGATACCACAGTGAGGTCAAGTGCTGCTATGATATCTCAGTGTGCTCTGAACAGACTTACCATGCTTTCATTTCACATGAGCAAAAATCATGGTGAGCTTTTGTAATCACATTTGTCTGGTTGGTTGTTCGTCATCATTTACTCTGGAAGCTTGTGATTACTCTAGAGGTCACATTTATTGCTCAATCTTTATGAAATTGGTCAGATCATTTTGTCCCAATGATATCTTAGCAGAGTTAAAAATGGGTCACGTTCTGGTCAAAAACTATGTCACTAGGTCAAATAAAAGAAAAAGGTTGAGAAAACTTTAGACCTTTTTAATTGCCAACTCTTCATGAAACTCTGTTGGAATGTTTGTAACAATCATATTTTGGCCATGTTCAAAACTGGGTCAGTTGGGGTCAAAAAGTAGGTCACTATGTAAAATGAAAGAAAAAGCTTGTGAACACAATAGAGGCCACATTTTTTGCCCAACTTGGTCAGAACTTTTAACCTAATGATATCTCGGCTGAGTTTAAAATTGGGTCAGTAGGAGTCAAAACAAGGTTACAAGGTCAAATTAGAGCAAAAGTGTGTGGACACTCTACAGACCATATTTTTTTCCCTACCTTAATGAAACTTGGTCAGAACATTTATCCCAACAATATCTTGGCTGAGTGCAAAACAACAATGTCAGGTGGAGTGAAAAGCAAGATAACTACCGGTAGGTCAAATAAAGTACAAGAGATGTGTTTGTCAGAAACACAATGCCCCCTATTGCGCCGCTTTGATTTTTTTTTTGACCTTGAAGGATGACCTTGACCTTTCACCACTCAAAATGTGCAGCTCCATGATATACACATGCATGCCAAATATCAAGTTGCTATGATCAATATTGCAAAAGTTATGACAAAACTTTAACATAGGTTGAAGTTTTGGGACAGAATCACAGACAGGCCAAAAACAATATACTCCCTTTAAAAAAAAAGAGACTCAGTTAATAGGCCAAAAAGTTTTCCTAATAATGGCTTAAGTAAAACCATGTGAGCACCCTGGAAGCCACATGTTTGACCCACTCATCATGAAACTTACTCAGATCATTAACAAAAATTGTGTTATGCTATTTTGGCTGATTTCTGGTTTATTCAAAAACATGGCTGCCAGGTGTTGGGGCAGTTTTGCTTTTAACTTTTTTGCGAAACCTTGCGGACTACCTGCTAGGAACAGTTTAGTGCCTTGGGGTTTTAGGCATCTTGTTAATATGTTATTCAAACTGTTTAAACTTTTCTGCGCATAAAGCTGATGTATGGTATTTTAATTAATATGCACTTATAAATATAGATCTTACCATGGATTTTGAATTCTATGAATTCCTTTTGTTCTAGGAGTACTATTATTACAGTAGCATGTATGTGCTGTTCTGCAATATCATTTTACATGAGTTTATATCTTTATAGAATGTTGACTGTTAATACTGTAAGCATACTTTGTCAACTTGGGCATTCGTCCTTCTTGAAATTTAACAATGTTTTTTTTTTAGAAAATGAGGGTGTTTACATAAGGATAAGTTGTTGATCAACACGGTTTGGAGATATTCTCATAAGCTTTCTATAAACACCTTTTAAATCAAGACTTAGCTCTAGATTTGATAGCAGTGGGTGAAATCATGGTCTCTTATAACTGAGAAACGGTTTATGCTAAAAAATTGAGGTTAGATTTCAATATTTTATTAAAATTTATTTAAGCTTATGTACCTTATATAAAGAATTCCATTGGCATTCATATCGGATCAGTTCAGAAAATGTCACTGTTACTAATATAGAAATATTTAAAACACAGTTTCTGGTCAACAAAAAAGCAAATGAAGCATACATACAACTTTTTGTTTCATAAAATTTACATTTCATTATATAATTTTTATAATAAATATCAAAACATTTCTCCTTAATAAAAACTTATTTGTAAATGATGAAGGAAATTTATTATTCACTCAAATGCACTTCCACCTTGACATCATTTAAATGTGATTTTGTCTTCCACGCGGGTTGCACATGGAAATCATGTGGGAAATCAATAAAACTTTGGGTGTTCTGGTTAAAAGACAAAAATCCGATTATCAAAAAAAACAAAAAAACACGTAACATAAATAAATGTCACCTTCAAATGTCAAAATGCAAAATTAACAATACATGTGAGAGTTACTGACATTTCCTGCATTGTCAGCAATAATATTGTTATTCATAAAAAACGAAACAAAATCTCATAAAAGTTTAATAGAATTTTACATACTAGTAATATCTGGCCATGTTCTTTGACATGTGACAAACGACTGATCATTCGATACCATGATAACATTTATTAAATAGAACACTTAAATATATTGTCTTCCTATGTGATGGAAATGAAATTTTGGCCATTTAACTTTTCTTTAATACACAAAGATGTCATTTGTTTGAAAAGGAAAAGCTAATCTATATACAAAAGACATTTAATAAACTTTTGATAACATGTAAACATTATACATGTACAGTCGAAACCCAATGGCTTGAACTTGCTTGGCTCGAATTCCTGGTTGGCTCAAAGTATCCCAAATTTTGTATTGCTATATATTCATATAAATAAGCATCGGTTTTGACTGTATATATCATCGGAAATACAATATTGCTTTACATGATATGCATGATTCCAAAACACAGTACCAGTGAATCCAAGTATTCTAGTTAACAATACCAGCACCGCACTCCTGTATTAGGAGGCAATACTCTATGGCTTTGCCCATGCTGACTTAAGTTCCAATGACTCTGCATGTTCCTTTACAAGCTGAATAAAACTGCATGTCCTGCGGTCAAGATCTTCCCAGTCTGTGACCTGAGCCTTCAGTTGACCTTGACCCTGATGACCTTGCATCGCCCTGACCTCTTGGACCTTGACCTCCAAGAAACGAGTTGATTCCTCCACCACTTGTACTCAGTTTTGATATCACAAAAAGCATTGCAACTAGAAGCAAACCAGGCAACCCAAACAGAAGGCCTGCTACAATGAAGCCAATCAGCACGATGGGTTCCACAGTGTGAGATCCAATGTTGAACCTGGGCACTCCAAAACCGGCCAGCCGTGTGTTGAATTCATCGAAGACTGAAAACTGACGTCCCTCCTGGGCCCTGTCATTTTGAACCCTACCAGTGTTCTGGAAATACAAATGAGCCTTGTTCTGGAAAAACGGGTTCGACTTATGTGCATAAAGTGTCGTCCGGAAAGGCTAAACAGGGATGACACTTTCTGCCGAAAATGGATTTTAGTATTATTTTAGTAAAAATAAGTAATTGTTGAAATATGTTTTTATCCAAAATAATTAAAATTTACAAAAATCCAACATATCTGGTTTCCACCACATAAAAAGTCCTTAGCCATTGAGACTTCCAGCGAATTTAGCTCATGTAAAAAGTATCACTCAATTCTAATGTAAGGATTCGACCTTATACTTAAATGATACTTTACCTGTCTTTGCCCTTGACTACTCTGTTGCGCCCGAGGGTCACTGTCGCCTACAATCTCTCCATTCTTAAGGATGCGCACCATACTGTTGCCTTATTACCTGTGAATAAAAACAAGATAAGTACATTAATAGAGACTCAAAGTAGCTGCTAGATTGACAAACAGCGTCAGACATTGATCAGTTTTTTAGCTTCGGAATTTAAGGGCTATAAACCAACAATTTTCAAATGAAATTGGGCTCATTATTTAACTTGGTCTTATATGTCAAGTATTTAGTGAAGAAAGGATGAATCTTTTTAAATTTAGTGTGAAAACAGCTTCAAAGGCCAAATTTACGTAACTCAGTGCCAATCACTCAATATATGAGCCTAGTTGTGGGAAAAACTGGGCTTAATGCATGTGAGTTAAGTGTCATCCCACAATAGCCTTTGCCGCTGCACAGGATAATAAGAGACGATACTTTCCACTTTTATTGACTTTAATTTAAAAGAAGTCTCTTCTAAACAAAAATCCAGTGTAGGCGGAATATGTCATTCAAATGTGACTGTCCCCTTTGCAGACTGCACAGGCTAATCTGGGGTGGCCCCTTACGACACTCAAATTTCTTATTTTAATATATTTTGTACAAATTTACTGGGAGAATTTTGTCACTGGTGAATTTTTCAGCAGGGAATTTATTGTGTCGGGGGAAGGCACTGTAAAACTGCATGTATTATATATGATTTGAAACCCTTGATCTACACGTTCTATTGGTTTATTCACACAAGACCATTAAATGATTGGGTTTTTAGTGCAGTAAACAGCAATTTTACTTTTGAGGCAGTTTCTGCTGAATGCCCATATCTGGCTTGTAACATGGATTTGCAAAAAGTTTCATTTTGAGCCAATCAAATTTATCCTGTCCGCACAAGCATTCGCTAGAAATAATTTATTTCGAGGGAAAACCAGTGCATGTTGGCCAATAAGACTTTAATGTGGACTGGAGTGACCGTAAACTTGTGCTTAAAATGAGCTTCCGAAAAGGACTGTCCGAAATAAACATAACTTGATACATCTGAGTTTTGAACTCACCTTTCTAATGAATACTTGAGCTGATTGTGCATGAAATACGAACACTTGTTTACATACTTAAGCGGGCTTTAGTATTTTGTTTTCTTACACAGATTGTTTAAAATTAAAAGTGAAATACTACTTAGACGTCATCAATGAACGCAAACGTTTGGTTCTCTCATGCGCTTGAATGATGTTTGTCTAAACTACGGTCACATGGCCATCAGGACGCGCAGTGCGCTTTCCAGTTACCTTGTGGTTAACCACTGCACCGGGGTATTTGGAACCTCTGTAGTGGCCTCTTCTACATCCTCACTGTTCACTTTTGTCGTTGTGCTAAAGTGCTACTTCTGTCTGTCTGTATGTCTGTCTGTCTGTCTGTCTGTCTGTCTGTCTGTCTGTCCGTCCGTCCGTCCGTCCGTCCGTCCGTCCGTCCGTCCATCCATCCATCCATCCATCCATCCATCCATCCATTTATCTATCTGTCTATCTATCTATCTATTTATATATACTGTCTAACTCCCCTTGCGGGTATTATTGACAAGTGCGCAGTCAGTGCCAGATAAAAGTGTTAAAAGTGAAAAGTGAGACTGATAAAAGCATGGATGAAGTGAAGTGATTTAAAGTTAAAAACTGATAAAAACGTGTCTCCTGGAGTTCAAGGGGCAGAAGGGGAAAGCAGGGACTGCTTAAACCCTTCAAGATCAGGATGTAAAACTGAAGTGGCAGGGAGGTTGTTCCACATCACAATAGCACTTGGGGAAAATGAAAACATATAATAATTTGCAGTGGTATGGATCTGTCTGTAGGAGAGGAGGTGCATGTGACGAGTGAATCTGGTGGGTCTCTCGATATATGATGGTAGGGGCACAGCAATAGATTGAGGTAAGTCATTTATATAGAGAAGAAAAAGTAACGGACCAAGCACAGACCCTTGTGGTACCCCGGATGTCACTGGTACTTCGGATGATTATTCTCCATCTAGAGCAACACGTTGAGTACGGCCTATAAGGAATGATGTGATACATGAGAGAGTAGCTTTATCCACACCATGTTCATGTAATTTGAAAAGCAGTTTAAGATGGTTCACTTTGTCAAACATTTTGCTGAAATCAAGCAATATTAGATCAGTTTGTTGTCCAGATGTCATGTTTCGTGCCAGGTCATCAATGCGTTGTAGAAGTTGTTTCGCAGGAATGCTTTTCTCTGAAACCATGATGTAAGTCATAAAGTATGTTATATATTGAAATGAGCAGAAAGATTAGATGAAACTATGTGCTCTAAGGATTTACATAAAATACAGGTGAGAGAGATAGGTCTGTAATTCCCTGGGTCTTCTTTGCTCCCTTTCTTGTACAGCGGTATTACATTTGCAGATGTCGATACTTTTGGGAGAATTCCGGAGTCCAAGGATTTCTGAAAAAGGAGTGTATTTTTGGAGAAATTGTGAACTTAATTATTTTAGAACAAGAGGTTTGATGCCTTGTCTGGTTTAAGATTGGATAGCAACTTCTGCACCCCATTGACACCAGTGGTATTTCAGTCAGTTGACTGTGATCTTTTGCATTGTTGGAAATTTTCTGAAAGATGAAATTTCATTTTGATTTCTGAAAAAAGAGAGACATGATTGGGAAAGGGTAGGTGTGAAAACGGATTGGAACTGTTGGTTCAAAACATTGGCTTTTTCTTGATTCACAGAAGTGGATTTTCCTGAAACATTGTCAAAAAGAGTAGAAAGACCTTGAGCGTCGTTTTGAGTTTTTTTAAGAGACAATACAGTTTGCTTTCTTTAAAAATTCTTGTTCCCATGGAACTTAATCGACATAATCACATCTTTTGGATTTATTATTAATGTCGACAAAAGCGTGGAATACAGACTGAAGTTTGTGTGTTCAGGATCGAAAATTCCTATTCCAGTAACAGGTGCGGCAAGTCAGGTTGGATGAAATGGGTGGATTTGGGATGGTCATAAGCAACAATTGTAAGTATCCAGTGTTGTGGTTATTGTGTCTATACAAAATCGTACACTTTAGTCCAATAAGGTTTCGGTCAAATTAAGGCTGTGTGGATTGGGAACGGTCACAAGAAACTCCAAGCTTATTTTGTCCCGAATTGACCAGGCCCTATATTTAATAACACATTTTCTTTAAAAGTCGTGCTCTGGGAAAACGGGGCTCTACGCATGTGTTTCGCTAATACACCGGTACTTCTTTTAAACTAAAAAATACCATAATCGTGGAAAGTGCCGTCTCTGATTAGCCTGTGCGGACATCACATAGTAATCTGGACGACACTTTACGCACATGCATTAAGCCTGGTTTTAACACATCACAACTCCCGTGTAATGTCTCGCGTACGGACAGTTACTGCAGTTAGTGCTTCCTGCATTAAGACGCCGAGGGTATGACAGAAACCAGTCTGATGTCAATCTTAAATACAATGTACCGTAATTACTAAAGTTTTTAGCCAAAATAATTATTTTTCGTGACTCAAAATTTTCGTACGTACAGGTTTTTGACCAAAATTAATGACTGAATTTTCGAACAATTATACAACGCTATTTTACCAGAATTATACCCTGTTGCGCTTATCTGGTGTCACTTCAATCATGCGTTTTTACAACCGGATAATGGTCGTTAAACCTGATAGACGAATGCCTTAGGGCAATGGACTATTACATTTGCGTTATTGCGAAGATATCTATACCGGTCATTGACCATGATTTCACCCATCAGCTTAAAGTGAACAAGAGTTCCGCGGTCGGAGAAATATGCCCCACAAACAGGGCCTTGACAGGATTTTTTCCCAACAAAACTGACCATTAGAGTTAATCTTATGAATAATGTAGAGTATATAAGGCCCACTCAATCCTTTGATAACATACCGAACGGAACCAATTGCACACTAAATGTCAGTGACATTGACCTTTGAACTAGTGACCCCAAAATTCAATAGGGGTCATCTACTGTCCAAGGCCAATGCACATAAAAGTATCAAGCCAATCGGTCAATTCGTTGACGAGTTATTGATCAGAAATGATTTTCACACCAATTGTGAGTGACCCCAATTTCAATAGGGGTCATCTTCTGTCCAAGGCCAATTCACATGGGAAGCATCAAGCAAATCATTGAATCAGTTGACAAGTTATTGATCGGAAAGGAGTTCACCCTTAGTGTGACCGTGACATTGTGACCCAAATTACAATAGGGGCCATCTAGGCGCGTAGGCACGTGCCTGCACATCATTATGAAAAAATCGAAACAAACAAAACGCTGAAAATCCAAAATAAAATCGATGGCTATGGGGGGTTACCCATAGAGAATGCAAACATCAAATATTTTGGACATGAAACGTGTTCAACTAGTTCATTTTCAGTTCCAAAATACAATGCGTACGAACCATGATGGGGACAGTTCAAGACATCTCATTTTGTTTCAATTACTTGGCAAAACGTTAACAAGCATTTAACGATGAGTTGGAACTAGATACAAACACCAAAGAAGCTCTAAACAGGCGTACTAAACTGCAGAACCTGTATGAGACTTGTTGGTGTAGCAGAGCAGATGCGCTGACCACCTTTAAACAGTCGTTCCCAGTGGTCGTCAACGCTTTTGACGGTCTGCAAGACGACAATGACGAGACGGCTGGCCAGTACCTCAACGCCATACTTCGCTTAGACTTCATAGTCGCACTGGTCACCACACAACACCTTACCCTCTTATTCAGCTGATACTCAAAGAATTGCTCACCATGCCTGCAACATCAGCCTCATGCGAGCGGTCCTTCAGCTCCATGAAGCATATTAAGACATACATTCACTCTACCATGGGCGAGGATCGCAAGTACAGTGCTCCACATTCACGGGGATAGTGTAGTGGACATTAAAAAGTGATCAACACTTTTGCCTCTACCAAGATGACTTCAGCAATGCAAGTGAATTTTCATCTGTTGCCAAAACTGTGTATATGTTAAAAACAAATTCCTACGAAACAAATAGTTTATTTTAAAATTGAGAAAAATCGCGTCTGCGCCTATTACTGGCCTTTTTTACCATCTACTGTCCAGCGCCATGGCACATGGGAATTATCAAGCCAATCGGTCCCTTCAATCACAAGTTATTGATCGGAAACAATTTTCACTCTTAGTGTGACAGTGGCCTTGACCTAGTCACCCCAATTTCAATAGGGGTCATCTTTTATCGCCAATGCATATGGGAAGAATCAAGCCAATTGGTCAATCCGTTCACAAGTTATTGATCGGAAACGAACTACCGAACGACATCCAGCAAAACAATATATCCCCTCTTCTTCGAAGGGGGAATAAATATACATAAAAGTATTTTTTTTTCGAACAAACATATTTTTTATAGTATAGACTGGGGGACATAATAAACAAGAGGGCCATCAGGCCCTAAGGCGCTCACCTGAGAGCAAAAGGAACTAGACTATTCTGAAAAAAAATGCAAGCTGATTCATGAAGATTGGACCAAAAAAGTGACTTTTAACATGTTTTCTTTATATTTGACCTAGTGACCTAGTTTTTGAGCTCATATGACCCAGTTTCAATCCCTGCTAAGATTTCATTGGGACAAATGTTCTGACCAAGTTTCATGAAGATTTGCCAATAAATGTGGCTATTATATAGCGTCAACAAGTTTTCCATATAGCCATATAAGGACAACTGCCCCCCCCCCCGCGGCCATTTTTTTCAACGAGTCATAGCCATTTTCAAACTCAGCCGAGCTATTGTTAGAACAAATGTTCTGATCAAGTTTCATAAAGATTGGAT
>VMBQ01000005.1:357423-422024 GCA_007657795.1 Dreissena rostriformis | reverse complement strand
TATAAGTATTCAAACTTATTATTACTACAAGTATTAAAAACACATCACTTGGCGTTTTAATAATTGGTTACTCTTAAAAATGAACTTTTGAACAACACACAGCATACTAATTGTATAAAAAACAAGAGATGTGTTTGTCAGAAACACAATGCCCCCTATTGCGCCGCTTTGATTTTTTTTTTTACCTTGAAGGATGACCTTGACCTTTCACCACTCAAAATGTGCAGCTCCATGATATACACATGCATGCCAAATATCAAGTTGCTATGATCAATATTGCAAAAGTTATGACAAAACTTTAACATAGGTTAAAGTTTTGGGACAGAATGACAGACAGAATGACAGACAGGCCAAAAACAATATACCCCCTTAACAAAAAAAAAGACTCAGTCAATAGGCCTAAGTTTTCCTAATAATGGCTTAAGTCAAACCATGTGAGCACTCTGGAAGCCACATGTTTGACCCACTCATCATGAAAATTCTGGCTGATTTCTGGTTTATTCAAAAACATGGCTGCTTTTAACTTTTTTGCGAAACCTTGCAGACTAGGAACAGTTTAGTGCCTTGGGGTTTTAGGCATCTTGTTAATATGTTATTCAAACTGTTTGAACTTTTCTGCAATGTCATTTTACATGACTTTATATCTTATAGAATGTTGACTGTTAATACTGTAAGCATACTTTGTCAACTTGGGCATTCGTCCTTCTTGAAATTTAACGTTTTTTTTTAGAAAATGAAGGTGTTTACATTAGGATAAGTTGTTGATCAACACGGTTTGGGGGTATTCTCATAAGCTTTCTATAAACAAGACTTAGCTCTAGATTTGATATGCAATGGGTGAAATCATGGTCTCTTATAACTGAGAAACGGTTTATGCTAAAAAACTGGTTAGATTTTCGATATTTTATTTAAATTTCTTTAAGCTTATGTTCCTTACATAAAACATTCCATTGGCATTCATATCAGGTCAGTTCAGAAAATGTCACTGCACTACAACTCCGATTTATCGCGATCCATTATATCGCGCTGTCCAATATATCGCGAGTCGGCTTTTGCTCCCAAAAAATCCGGCAAGAATGATCACTACCGTAAATTTCAACAAAGCAAAAAAAATCTGTCTCCAAAACCAGATTTACCTTCAAATGTAATCCGACTATTCCAGCACACTACATACATGTAAATTCACCAATCCTAACTGTAAACAGAAAGAAACTGCCCTGAACCGGTTTCCAATTGTCCAATTTAACAGGTGCTAAGAAGCTTTTATCTGCCGACACAGGAAATTGTTGAAAACATTTACATTTTGACACACGAGGCACGGATTTGGCACTTGTGTAATCATTGTCCTGATGCATCAGATGTCAATGTGTGGTGTGTACAGACGACTGGGTGAAGGCATTTAGCTAAACAAAGGGTGTTTAATAGCTTTCGCCGAAGTTTTATCAGTTTGTACACACATAATGTAATTTGTAACGAATATCACACAATGGGTGAATGGGTTTGAATAAAGTGCAAGACATTTATTTGGTAGTGATAACTTACACTTTAAAGGAACATTAGTCGACTATTTAGGGCGGTTATTCTGGTTTTACCATCTTGCCAAGAATTTTATTTTATTTTCAATCACTTAGTTTATAAAAGCATAAATGCCAATAAATGCGTACACATTTATTTTTAAACTAGAGTAGAACAATCAGCATTGTTGAAATAAAGGGAAGTAATTACAGTAGTTTATTATGAGAAAAAAAGTCAGACATGTCTGGATTTATATCGCGCGCCGGATATATCGCGATCGCGATCTTTGGACCCCATTAATCGCGATGTTTTGGATCTGTTGTTACTTATATAGAAATATTAAGAAAAAACAGTTTCTGGTCAACAAATAAAAAATGAAGCATACATAAAACTTTGTTTCATAAAATTTACATTTCATTATATATTTTTTATATTAAATATCAAAACATTATTCCTTAATAAAAAGTTATTTGTTTATGTTGAAGGAAATATATTTTTCACTCAAATGCACTTCCACCTTGACATCATTTAAATGTGATTTTGTCTTCCACATTGGTTGCGCATGGAAATCATGGTTAAAATACAATAATCTGCTTATCAAACAAGAAATGTGTCCACACGACACGGATGCCCCCGACTGTAACTTTGTCACTTCATAAAAGCATAACCTAAGTTCAAGAACAAAGGGGTCAAAATTTGTGTATGATGGAAAGGCCTTGTCCATATACACATGCATACCAAATATGAAGGTTACATCTGAAGCGGCATAGAAGTTATGAGCATTTTTCGAACCTAAACGCAGATTTTGAAACCTAAACGCGGACCCTAAGTTCAAGGTCAAGGTCAAAGGGGTCGAAATTTGTGTGCGTATGGAAGGCCATGTCCATATGGACATTAATACCAAATATGAAGGTTACATGTGAAGCGACATAGAAGTTATGAGCATATTTCGAAACCTAAACGCAGATTTAGAAACCTAAACACGGACCCTAAGTTCAAGGTCAAGGTGAAAGGGGTAAAAATGTGTGTGCGTATAGAAAGCCTTGTATATATGCACATTCATACCAAATATGAAGGTTACATATGAAGCGACATAGAAGTTATGAGCATATTTCAAAACCTAAACGCAGATTTTGAAACCTAAACAGGGACCCTAAGTTCAAGGTGAAAGGGGTAAAAATTTGTGTGCGTATGGAAAGGCCTTGTCCATATGGACATTCATACCAAATATGAAGGTTACATATGAAGCGACATAGAAGTAATGAGCATTTTTCAAAACCTAAACGCAAAGTGTGACAGAATTTCAGAAGGACAGTGCGATCACTATATGCCCACCTTTGGAGGCACACAAAAACAAAACATGTTAGATAAATAAATGTCACCTTCAAATGTCAAAATGAAAAATTAATGAAAAATTAACAATACATGTGAGAGTGACAAACAATTCCTGCATTGTCAGCAATAATATTGTTATTCATAAAAAGAAAACAAAATTTCATAGTTTCATAGAATTTTACACAATATGTAATACATACAGGAATACTAGTAATATCTGGCCATGTTCTTTGACATGTGACAAACGACTGATCATATGATACACAAAGATGTCATTTGTTTGAAAAGAAAAGGCTAATTTATATACAAAAGACATTAAATAAACTTTTGATAACATGTAAACATACTAGTAATTCAGTTTAAACCCAATGGATTGAACTTGCTTGGCTCGAATTCCTGGTCGGCTCAAACTCTCCCACATTTTTTATTGCTATATATTTATATAAATTTATATCGGTTTCAACTGTATATATCATTGGAAATACAATATTGCTTTACATGATATGCATGATTCCAAAACACAGTACCAGTGAATCCATGTATCCTAGTTACAATACCAGCACAGCACTCCTGTATTAGGAGGCAATACTCTATGGCTATGCCCATGCTGACTTAAGTTCCAATGGCTCTGCATGTTCCTTTACAAGCTGGATAAAACTGCATTTCCTGCGGTCAAGATCTTCCCAGTCTGTGACCTGAGCCTTCAGTTGACCTTGATCCTGATGACCTTGCATCACCCTGACCTCTTGGACCTTGACCTCCAAGAAACGAGTTGATTCCTCCACCACTTGTACTTAGTTTTGATATCACAAAAAGCATTGCAACTAGAAGCAAACCAGGCAACCCAAACAGAAGGCCTGCCACAATGAAGCCTATCAGCACAATGGGTTCCACAGTGTGAGATCCAATGTTGAACCTGGGCACTCCAAAACCAGCCAGTCGTGTGTTGAATTCATCGAAGACTGAAAACTGACGTCCCTCCTGGGCCCTGTCATGTTGTACCCTACCAGTGTTCTGGAAATACAAATGAGCCTTGTTCTGGAAAAATGGGGTTGACTTATGTGCATAAAGTGTCATTCGAAAAGGCTAATCAGGGATGACACTTTCCGCCGAAAATGGATTTTAGTATAATTTTAGTAAAATATGTTGAAATATATTTTTATCCAAAATAAATAAAATTTACAAAAATCCAACATATCGGGTTTCCACCACATAAAAAGTCCTTAGCCATTGAGATGTTCCAGCAAATTTAGCCCATGTAAAAAGTATCACTCAATTCTAATGTAAGGATTTGACCTTATACTTGAATGATACTCAACCTGTCTTTGCCCTTGACTACTCTGTTGTGCCCGAGGGTCACTGTCGTCTACAATCTCTCCATTCTTAAGGATGCGCACCATACTTTTTCCTTATGACCTGTGAATAAAAACAACATTAGTACATTAATATAGACTAAGCAGCTCCTAGAAAAACAGCGACATTGATCAGTTTTTTAGCTTCGGAATTAAAGAGCTATAAACCAACAATTTTCAAATGAAATTGGGCTCATTATTGAACTTGGTCTAATTTGTCAAGTATTTAGAGAAGAAAGGATGAATCTTGTTAAATTTAGTGTGGAAACAGCTTCAAATGCCAAATTTATGTAACGCAGGGCCAATTACTCAATATATGAACCTTGTTGTGGGAAAAACTGGGCTTAATGCATGTGAGTTAAGAGTCATCCCACATAAGCCTGTGCAGAGGTCTTCACAGGCTAATCAGAGACGATACTTTAAACTTCAATTTACTTTCGTTTAAAAGATTCTTCTAAACAAAAAACCAGTGCAAGCATTAAGTGTCAGCCAAATGTGACTGTCCCCTTTGCGGACTAAACAGGCTAATCTGGGATGGCACTTTACGACACTCTAATTTCTGAATTTAATAGATTTTGTACAAATTTACTGGGAGAATTTTGTCACTGGTGAATCTTCCTGCGGGGAATTTATTTTGTTGGGGGAAGACAATGTTAAACTGCATGTTTTATATAAAGTTAAAAACCCTTGATCTACACGTTTTGTTGGCTTATTCACACAAGACTATTAAATGATTGGGTTTTTAGTGCAGTTAACAGCCATTTAGGGGACTGTTGATAACCTTACACAATTTTTCGGCATTCTGACAGACTTAATTGCAATGGGATTGCATCATAACTTTATGTTGTGCATTTTTTTTTAAAGAAATGTGTGGACAACACAGCCCATACATCCATGAGTGTTTTTACTTTATTTAGTATTTTTGTGATTGCATTATGTGAAAACCTGCCCACATCGGGAATGTAACGTGGATTTGCAAAAAGGTTCATTTTGAGCCAATCAAATTTATCCTGTCTGCCAAGGCATTCACCAGAAATAATTTGCATCCAGAGAAAACCAGTGCATGTTGGCCAATAAGACTTAAATGTGCACTGGAGTGACCGCAAACTTGGGCTTCCGAAAATGACTATCCGAAATAAACCTAACTTGATACATTTGAGTTTTGAACTCACCTCTATAATGAATACTTAAGCTGCTTGTGCATGGAATACGTATACCTATTTACATAATTAATCGGGCTTAGTATCTTTTTTCTTACACAGATTATTAAAAAATACACTAACAAAGTTAAATACTACGTAGATGTCATCAATGAACATACATGTAAACGTTTGCTTCTCTCATGCGCTTGAATGATGTTTGTCTAAACTACGGTCACATGGCCATGAGGACGCGCAGTGCGCTTTCCAGTTAACATGTGGTTTACCACCGTCTTTGGAACCTCTGTAGTGGCCTCTTCTACATCCTCAATGTTCTACTACTTATGGAAATTATGCTATTATATCCACATGTATAGTCATAGGGTGTTTACAGTCCCAATACTCCTTGAGACCAAAGGAGTATTCATGAAGGAATAGTTGCACGTCGCACTCAATGAGCTGTATATATAGGGGATTGCTTTCTGTAAAATTCCATGTAACATAATCGATATAATCACATCTTATGGGTTTATTATTCATGTCGACAAAAGCGTGGAATACAAACTGAAGTTTGTGCATTCAGGATCGAAAATTCCTATTCAAGTAACAGTCGCGGCGATAAGTAAGGTTGGATGAAATGGGTGGATTTAGGATGGTCAGCAACAATTGTAAGAATCCAGTGTTGTGGTTGTTGTTTCTATACGAAATCGTAAACTTTAGTCCAATTAGGTTTAGGTCAAAGTAAGGCTGTGTGGATTGGGAACGGTCAATAGAAAGTCGATCCAAGCTTATTTTGTCCCGAATTGACCAGACTTATTTGGCCCTATATTTAATAACACATTTTCTTTAAAAGTAGTGCTCTGGGAAAACGGGCTCAGTGCATGTGTTTCGCTAATACACCTGTTCTTCTTTTAAACTAACAAATACCAAATCGTGGAAAGTGCCGTCTCTGATAAGCCTGTGCGGACATCACATAGTAATCTGGACGACACTTTACGCGCATGCATTAAGCCTGGTTTTATCACATCACAACTCACGTATAATGTCTCACGTACGGAGTTATTTCAGTAAGTGCTTCCTGCATTAAGACGCCGAGGGTATAACAGAAACCAGTCTGGTGTCAATCTTAAATACAATGTACCGTAATTACCCAAGTTTTCAGCCAAAACAATTATTTTTCGTGCCTCAAAATTTTCGGACGTACAGGTTTTTGACCAAAATTAATGACTGAATTTTCTAACAATTATACGCTATTTAACCAGAATTATACCCTGTTTCGCTTATCTGGTGTCACTTCAATCATGCGTTTTTACAACCAGATAAAGGTATTTAACCTGATAGTCAATTGCCCTAAGGCAATTGACCCTAAGGCAATTGACTATTACATTTGCGTTATTGCGTAGATATCTATACCGGTCATTGACCATGATTTCACCCATCAGCTTAAAGTGAACCAGAGTTCCGCGGTCGGAGACATATGCCCCCAAACAGGGCCTCGACGGGATTTTTTTGCAACAAAACTGACCATAAGAGTTAATCTTATTAATAATTTAGAGTATATAAGGCCCACTCAATCCTTTGATAACATACCGAACGGAAACCAATTTCACACTTAATGTCACAGTGACATTGACCTTTGAACTAGTGACCCAATTTCAATAAGGGTCATCTACTGTCCAAGGCCAATGCACATAAAATATCAAGCCAATCGGCCAATTCGTTGACGAGTTATTGTGACAGTGACCCCAATTTCAATAGGGGTCATCTACTGTCCAAGGCCAATTCACATGGGAAGCATCAAGCCAATCGTCGAATCAGTTGACAAGTTATTGATCGGAAAGGAGTTCACCCTTAGTGTGACCGTGACCTTGGACCTAGTGACCCCAATTACAATAGGGGCCATCAAGACGCCCGAAAATCCAAAAAAAATCGATGGCTATGGGGGTTGGGGGGTTACCCATAGAGAATTCAAACATCAAATATTTTGGACATGAAACGTGTTCATATTCAGTTCCAAAATACAATGCGTACGAACCATGATTGGGATAGTTAAATACATCTCATTTTGTTTCAATTACTAGGCAAAACGTTAACAAGCATTTAACGATGAGTTGGAACTAGATACAAACACCAAAGAAGCTCTAAACGGGCGTACCAAACTGCAGTACCTGTATTAGACTTGTTGGCGTAGCAGAGCAGATGCGCTGACCACCTTCAAACAGTCGTTCCCAGTGGTCGTCATTGCATTCGACTGTCAGCAAGACGACACTGACGAGACGGCTGGCCAGTATCTTAACGCCATACTTCGATTAGACTTCATAGTCGCACTGGTCACCACACAACACCTTACCCACTTATTCAGCTGATACTGCATTGCTCACCATGCCTGCAACATCAGCCTCATGCGAGCGGTCCTTCAGCTCTATGAAGCATATTGAGACATACATTCGCTCTACCATGGGCGAGGATCGCAAGTACAGCGCTCCACATTCACCGGGATAGTGTAGTGGACATTGAAAAAGTGATCAACACTTTTGCCTCTACCAAAAGTCGGAACATGCAGTTCCTCTAACCAAACTTCAGCAATGCAAGTAAATTTTCATCTGTTGCCAAAACTGTGTATATGTTAAAAATGTTTTCTACCAAACGAATATTTTATTTTAAAAATATATAATGAGAAAAATCGCGTCTGCGCCCATTATTGGCCTTTTTTACCATCTACTGTCCGGCGCCATGGCACATGGGAATTATCAAGCCAATCGGTCCCTTCAATCACAAGTTATTGATCCGAAACAATTTTCACTTTTAGAGTGACAGTGGCCTTGACCTACTCACCCCAATTTCAATAGGGGTCATCTTTTATGGCCAATGCATATGGGAAGAATCAAGCCAATTGGTCAATCCGTTCACAAGTTATTGATCAGAAACGAACTGGTCGACAGACATCCTGATCCAGCAAAACAATATATCCCCTCTTCTTCGAAGGGGGAATAAATATACATAAAAGTATTTTTTTTCGAACAAACATATTTTTTACAGTATAGACTGGGGGGACATAATAAAAAACATAATTATTTGTTAGGGTCCGAAAACTTACAATAATAACAGTACATGTATAGGCAATACCCTCATCTTATCTGCTGCAGTGATTATCTATTTACATTACAAAATATATTAACAATTGCTTAAATTTTAGGCAAATGGCCATTAACCAGTCTGTTAGTATCAATTCCCTTTAAATACTTTCTGTGAATGTCAACTGAAAGGCATGGAACTAGAAGAATCTTCAAACCAAGCCAAATGAAAGACGTAATTATATATTTTATTTTTTATATTATTTTGTTATCAAAACTATATGCACTAATAGTTCACACACAACATACACACACATAAAGGCAATACGGGTACCAACAACTGGTTGAATATAAATAAGACAGTAGAGAAAAGATAAAAGAGGTAAAAGCAACATCACAACACTAACACAATTCGCGCCTCACTCTCAATAAAAGACATTAAAAATAAAATGAACACACCATGTAGCACAAATTTGGTTAATATGAGGCAATACAAATTATAAATGAATGCCTTAATAAACAAAACATTCATTCATTAAAATGTTCAATTATTACAATACCAATATCATTTGAACAGTAACTTGTTATCGTCTATGTATACTATCTGTTATACTATATGTATAACGTATACATTCACTGAGATCAACAAAATATAATGGACCCTTGAAAAACATCACCTCAAACAAATGCTTCTTTTATAGATTTGTTCGCTTCAGTGGTTTGTATCACCTGTTAATCTATCCTCTTAATTATTTTTGTTCCACATACAGTAATCTCACAATGTGCAGCTTTCATCAACATAAAACCATCAATCATGAACACATTTACAGATATGAGGTAAATAAACAATGTGTAAGCAACTTATATTTTGTTAAAATTGGAAAATTATGTTACAGCATATAATATGCATACTATAACCAGTACATAACCACACACTTGGAACTGGTGGTAAAACACTCTTAAATGCATGTAATAGTCAACAATTGAACATCAAAAATGTCTAAAAACATGGAACCAATAATGAACATTAAGGTGCATTAACAAAATGTATGACCATACACATTAAAAAAAATCAGAATGCTGCGGTAAAAAAGATCAAACAACTGCACCAAAGTGACAAATCCTAATTTGGCAAGAATTTAAAATAGCCTTCAGCATTATCAACATATGATATATTTAAATGCATTAAAACAGTTGTAAATAAAACTTATAACATATCATGAACACATAAAAAGAACCACGATTGTCAAACATTTTGTCCAAATATTCAATGAAATTAGTAATTAGCAAGTTAAGAAACTGAATTATATTAAAATGCACACAATAATACAAATAATTGTTGTGTTGACAATTGTAATACCACTGGATTTCTGAGCATTAAAGGGAACCACAGAGCTACCATAGAAGTTTTGTCAGCACCACATGTGAGGGTCATGCCTTCACACCACACAGTATTTCATGTTTCTTCTCTTCATATATCTCGGTCATCTTGTGATATTCGTTGTTGGCATCCAACACCTGAAAGACAGAAATTTCACATGAGCCTCGCTCTGGGAAAACTGGTGCTTAATGCATGTGTGTAAAGTGTTGACCCCGAGTAGCATGTGTAGTTTGCACAGGCTAATCTGGGACAACACTTTCTTGCTATACTGGATTTTCGTTTAGAAGAAAAGACTTCCTTTAAACCAAAAAAGAGTGGAAAGTGTCATCCCTTATAGTGTTTTTCCCATGAGGGCATAGGGGCATGGCGCAGTATATTCAAAAAGGGCAATTAACANCATTAAAGGGAACCACAGAGCTACCATAGAAGTTTTGTCAGCACCACATGTTAGGGTCATGCCTTCACACCACACAGTATTTCATGTTTCTTCTCTTCATATATCTCGGTCATCTTGTGATATTCGTTGTTGGCATCCAACACCTGAAAGACAGAAACTTCACATGAGCCTCGCTCTGGGAAAACTGGTGCTTAATGCATGTGTGTAAAGTGTTGACCCCGAGTAGCATGAGTAGTTTGCACAGGCTAATCTGGGACAACACTTTCTTGCTATACTGGATTTTCGATTAGAAGAAAAGACTTCCTTTAAACGAAAAAAGAGTGGAAAGTGTCATCCCTTATTAGCCTTGCGGACTGCAAAGGCTCATCTGGGATGACACTTGATGCATATGGACTTGAAGCCCAGTCTTCTACAAGGGGCTCATTTATTAAGCGGCAAAAACTGACCCATACAAATTAGAAAGGCCCAATCTTAGTCTAATCCTAACATCTGCACTAGCTGTGGTAATTTCCGACTTTTTCCTGTCTACACAGAGATTAATGTAAATGTGGCACTCTGTTGCAGTTTCCAAATAACTCAGCAAATACATTTTGCCTTGAAGTGACAGTATGAAGACTCTGCATAATCTTGTGATAGGGTGACAAAGTCCTTGGAAAAGTGTTGGCAGCCAGTTGGGCCAGTACCAGTAATTTTTCCCAATTGGGAAAAACAAAATTGCTGCCCTTGACTCTTGTTTGGTTGTGTACAGTTTTGGAAAGCCCTTTTTAGGTTCTGATTTGCAACCATTAGTTGAGCCTACTTTCACAATACAGCTCAAATAGCACTTAATATCCAACAGACAACATTCAATTTACTTGCTTAGCATTGATTTTGACCTCAGAAATTAAGTATAAGCAATTTTTGAGCCAAAAGAAGCATTTAATGATGTTTAATTTGCCACAGTGAAATATCTGTTGAGTCGCATTCTGGGAAAACTGGGCTTAATGCATGTGCACTTTCTTCCGACACTGGATTTTTGTTTAGAATAGACCTCCTTTAAACAGAAAAATCCATAAAAGAGGAACGTGTTCTCCCATATAAGCATGTGCGCACTGCACATGCTTATCTGGGACAACACTTTAAGCACATGCATTAAGCCCAGTTTTCCCAGAACGAGTCTCCGCTTTAAGCCTTCATGAAGTGTACTCACACAGATTTTATGACTTCTGTACAAGGACAGACACAACTTATAAACAATCCAAAGCAAACTGTTTACCAGGACTGGGGCAGGCAACTTGCCGCATTTCTGCTTCAGGAGCCATTCTTCATGTAAGTTGTGAAGGTCTTCTATCAGTTTCTGAAATGGCAGCATTGAACACTTTTACAGAGTATAATAATGTGAGCAAGAAAACTGATTGCATTCATCATCAATTAACACAATTATTTCTAAACTAACAGGGCTCGAATTACTCTTTTTTTTTCAACTCGCAAAAAATTGACAGTTGTTAAATTTTTTCCTTCATTTTTTCTTTCCAACTCGCAATACAAGTTTTCACAAAAAATGCATCCTTGGGTAGATATAAACTCGAAAAATAAAGCCCTGAACTCGGAGTCGGATTGTCTGTCTTCCACAAAGAAGATGGAGGATTTCGCCTCAAAAAAGCTTGATATTTTTTTAGCAGACAACATTTTACCGGTAAATGTCACGAGACTAGTGTTAGTCAAATAGTCGGCAGCGTTATGAACTCCAGTCACGTCCGGGGTACAAAGTTTACTCGCGAATAAAGTTTTCTATTTCATGTTAGCTATTGCGCTTCTCAAATTTTAATTCTAACTGAGCAAGTCGTTAATTTCTTTGGGTTTATGTTTTTCTCCAAAACATATCGAGTACGATAAAGGCAGTATTTACATATCCAGAAACAACTATGCCCCGGAGATGTACCGAGAAACGGGCATCGACCGAGAAATAAACCCTCGCAGACAAACCGGCCAGATTGACCTCCCTTACAAACAATGTTGTTGACAGATTTGGAACTGTCACATCATAAACTTAGAAGATAATGATCGACGGCAAAGACTAAAGATAGACCAATGTATCCTCCCGATCTTCAGACGATTATTTTTTTATAAATCTGCAAATTTGTTTGTTTTTTCCCCAACTCGCAAAAAATGGCGAGTACCTAAATTGTGCACTCGCATTTAAGACGCGTTTTTTTTTAAATTAACTTGCAAATGGCCCATTTGCGAGTGTTTAATTCCAGCTTGACTAAGCAAAATATCAATCAAATGTGTAATAAATCAATCAAAATTTGTCAGTAATATAGGTTTTTTCCTTCACAAACATATAATAAATTACAAGTAGGCTATTTTTTTTTCTTTAAGTTCTCCTAAATCCAGAACCATGTTCTATGTTTATCCTATTTCCTCAGCTTATGCTTAACAAGAATTCTATAATTGAAATCTGTGGGCCAAATTGTTTTCAAGAAATAGTTCGCAACAAAAACCTTGTAAATGCAATTGACGGTTTTCAAAGTGTTGTACGAGCCTCTAGGCTGTTACATACAGGATACATTTCAAACGATACATTAGAGACTTACATAGGGCACTCCAGCTTCTTCCTTTCTGGACCTTTTTCTGATTCGCTCATAGCACACTTTGGGGTCTGCACGCAGGTAAACTGCAGTCAAAAAGGCTTTGTACAATGGTAGAGCTTTATAACATGATACCAAACTGGATTATACCACATAGTTTCCTTTTTAATTTTCTACAGCTACAAATACTAAAGCCTGTACTACATCAATACATGAGCCTCCCTCTGGGAAAATGCTTATCAGGGACGACACTTTCCACTAATGGAATTTTCCGTTAAAGCTCTTCTAAACCAATATACAGTCTATTTAATTGGGCCAAGTCTCATGAAAACCATTCAAAAGGTATAGGGCAAATGAAGCGGACATGAAAAACATACATAAAATGGAGGCTCACAATATGCTCAGGTGAGCTAAAAATATAACAGACAGACCAACAATGGGCATTAAGATGCCAACCCAACTCTATTGCATAACTGTCAACAGGCAGGCTCACTGAAAGCCAACAGCTAGCTTACACATTTTGTTTCTCCATAAAATGTTAATAATTTATCTGAAGCAAAAAAATTCAATCCAGTATGGTTTTGTATACCAATAACGGGCAAGGAGAGCCCTACAGTAAAAACAATGATTTTCAATTTAACAATTTTTAATTTCTTGGGAGTTATCATTCAATGACACAATAACGTTATTATCAGTGGAGACCAGTTTTGCTTCGTACCAATAAGATCCATCCCAGTCTCTGGCATCTCTGTGAGGTAGTCAAACCACTCGTTGAGTATGGCGTACTCCAGACCATTGATGGTTTTGCTGAAGCATAACATGACCAGAATGAACATTTGAGGCACGATCTGGGAAAATGGGGCTGAATACATGTGCATAAAGTGTTGACCCAGATTAGTCTGTGCAGTCTTATCATGGACAACATTTTCTGCTTTTATGGATTTTTTTGGTTAAAGGAAATCTCTTAACAAGAAAATCCACTCTAAGCGGAAAGTGTCGTCCCTGATAAGCCTGTGTAGACTGCATAGGCTTATCTGGGACAACACTTTACGCACACACATGAAGCCCCATTTTCTTAGAGCGTGTTTTTTTTTTTTTATAAAATCAATTCTTTTGACAATTAAGCTGATAAGATGGTTCCTGTCAACAGAAACTTGGCGGACCAGTTAAAACAAGAATCGTTGAAAACAATAGATGCTCCTCTTATGTTGATAAAGTATATAAGAGATCGGTCAAATATTGAAGGCGCTATGAAAAACTGTTACCAAAGTGTGACCTTGAGAAAATCTATTATTAGTATATATATATATATATATATATAAATATATATATATATATATATATATGGGGAGCATAATAATCTATAACAGTATTTTCATAGCAAAAAAAGGCACCACACGTATAACTGCCTTTTTTGTATAAACCGCGCATTTAAATGCCCTTTTTGAATTTACTGCGCCACGCCCCTATGCCCTCCTGGGAAAAACACTAAGGTAACTACATGCCAAATATGTAAGAGATCGGTAAAGTATTGAAGGCGCTATGAGAAACTGTAACAAACGTGCGACGGAAAATCTATTATTAGCCTCGGTGACCTTGACCCCAGTGACCTGAAATCTCATCAAAAGGTAGAGGTCCATGCAAGGTACCTACATGCCAAAAATGTAAGAGATCGATAAAGTATTGAAGGTGCTATGAGAAACGGTTAAAAAAGTCTCAACATCTTAAAACATGACAGCACATGCATGTAATCAACTTAAGACCTGGTAACAAGTATGACTTTCCAGCCCTGAAATTCTTACATTCTAAAGCCTAAAATACGCTTATTCCATGTAAACATAGTGTAATTGATGATGCAGTGATTTTGTTATCCTTCTTTATTAAGAAACGGTAAACGGCACTCCGGTAAACGGCACTTTCCCAAAATAGGAAATATTGAAAAATTCCTGATTGCAACCCCCAATTTCCCAAGACGAAGAAAAGTAAAGTCCGTTTCATACCACATTGTTGAAAAATGCTGAGCCTGTCGGTCTAATTGTATAATAGTCATGTTGTTAAGCCAAACTTTTGTGTAATTTTTGTTCAATACCAACTAATAGGTGTTAAACATACTTGTTTTTTTTCCTTTTTAGTAAAGAACACATTTAAAATATTATAATAGGCAAAGTGTGTACAATATTAAAATGTGAACACTTACTTTCTGAAATCATTTTCAACAAAGCAGTGTCTAGTGCTGTATAAAGACCGCTCCAACATTTTTACCGGTTTATTCTGAAAAAAAAATACAATGCTCATGCTGTTGGTAAAAATGTGTTATTTCTGTAAATGCAAATGCATTGTAGCAAAACAATTTATTAATCTCTAAATCGACCCAGGACCGCTAAAATCCAGATTTATATAATAATACGGAAAATTCACACTACTGTGTGTAGTAAGTACATACGTGTGGTTTAGTGTGCATTTGCACTCGTGTCAGCTGGGCGTAGATATTGAAGGAGAAACTCCAGCGAGACGGGTCGTCATAAAGCAGTTGCTACAACAGCATAAAGGAGTAGAATCAACAAATGANCATGATTATAATATCTCAATTCTATTTCAATTTAATCTTGTCAAACGTAATAAATTATGAAAAAACACAATGAATATAGTGCACACATGTACAAATGTATTGTAATAATGAGAGAATAAGTAAACAAATCCCCCAAAAAGGGAAACACCGCGAAAATTCCCACGCGAACAATTTTTCCCTACAAGTGAAAAATCCCGCTTAAAATTTCCCCCACAACCCCAAAAAAACCTGCAAATTGATGGCATAAATAACTGGACAGATTATTATAACAACGTACATCCGAGACCCAAAGGAACTGAACTATTTGGCCTTCTTTTGTGATGTTTCAAGGACCATTTCAGAATTCGACCAAGATTTAAGAAAAAATATGCTGGGCAAGTTTCATAATAATTATACAACAAGAGCACCGTCGAGCGGATGCCAACGCTCGGCTGTGGGTGCTTGGATTAAATATAGAAGATTACGCTAGTTTGGTTTCAGTCAAGTTGGAGGTGTTCAGTTGTATCGCGCAACAGGCAAAGCCAATGCAATGTTACTTGACACAACCCGTGAGTCTGAAACACGTTACCAGACCACCATAGTATTGCAATATTCCATTGATTATGTATCTTTTTCTACGTAGTCATCGTAAAATAGAAATGCCAAACAACATAACATCAATGTAATACATTAACGTCTCTTCCTTATTCAAGTTAACAACCTTTTTCGAGGTATAACAATGATTGCCAAAGTCGACCAATTATTTGCGTTGTGAAGTCCACCTACTTTGATAAAGAAACAGAAAACACTAACAACTGATACCGCTTGTTGTATTTGATTGTAGAAAACAGTATGTATTAATGACAGAAAATCTTTACACAACTAACAAGACAGTTTCATAACACCATATAACAAACAGATATGAGCCTCCTACTTGGAAAACAAGGCTTAATGCATGTGCCTTAGGTGTTGTCCCAGATAAGCCTGTGCAGCCCGCACAGGCTAATCAGGAACAACACTTTCCGCTTTTATGGAATTTTTCGTTTAAAAGCAGTCTCTTCTAGACAAAAAAAACAAACTTTGACCTTGAACTTTCACCACTCAAAATGTGCAGCTCCATGAGATACACATGCATGCCAAATATCAAGTTGCTATCTTCAATATTGCAAAAGTTATGGCCAATGTTAAAGTTTTCGGACGCCGCCGAATACGACGAATCGGAAGACGAGAGGGCTGACAATACCTAGGGTTTTCTTCGAAAACAGCCGAGCTAAAAATGTGGCCTCAGTGACCTAGTTTTTGATACCACTGACCCAGTTTCAAACTCAACAAAGATATCATTTATTTAGAGGAATGATCTGAGCTAATTGGGCAATAAATAAGGCCTCTTAGAGTGTTCACATGGTGAATGATGATGACGGAAAACAGAACCATTTTGTGCCCAGGTGTATGAGCTAAAAATTGAAAGCTTTAAAGTTTACTACCCACCACTCCCAATCATTCAAAATCAATATATTATGAAATACAATGGTTGAATTGAGCATGCAGATTAGTTTGTGTTCAAAACTGGTAATAAGAAGCTTTAAACCAAAAGAGAAGTAATTTATAAGTGTTTACCAGAGCATTGTGTCCCTGTACATTGGTCCACTGGCTCACAGGCTCCTTGATTGCCTAAAATAAAACTTCTGATAAGACCATGAAACACTGAAATTGCCTATAATACAATTGTGATTAGATCATGGTACACTTGATTGTCTAAAATACAACTTCAGATTAGATCATGGAACACTTAATTGCTTATACTACAACTGCTGATTAGATCATGGTACACTTGATTGTCTAAAATACAACTGCTTATTAGATCATGGAACACTTGATTGCCTATAATACAACTGCTGATTACATCATTGAACACTTGATTGCCTTAAATACAACTTCTGATAAGAACATGGAACGCTTGATTTAGATTACTAAAACAGAACACCACATACTTTACAATTTTCTGTTTGTAATCCTTCCAATTCATTTCACACACCAAGGCATATTCTATATTCTGCTTGGGTTATGGGGCCAGGGTCCTTTGTATTGTATATTTTCAGAGGGGATTACAAATTTTCTTACTTTGGATGAAAATATACTTTTCATGGCCTTTTTCTGCACCATTTTGGGAATATGCCCTAAATACTTTAAATTACTTGACTTACTTCCACAACTTTAGAGGACTTGAAATATTCCAACAATGTTGTCTTTCCACATCCAATATTTCCCTCAATTGATACCTAAAATTACAAATTAGTAAATATTACAATAATGTAGAGAAAAATATATCTAGATGCATGTCTGCATTTTGGCACAGTAATTATGTGACAACTCAGACAACTTGGCATTCAAAGTCCGTTCATGTCTGGTCAATTAAAAACATCTTTTATCGTTGTAACATCAGTTTCCAAACAATCTGCTTGTATTAGCTACCGCCTACTTAAAGATAGGCGTGAATATACACACTTAGCTTTATTTTAAATATAGATAATGCCAAGGGCATGTGTTATATTAATAAATACTGTTTGGTTTTGATTTTTAAAT
This sequence comes from Dreissena rostriformis, assembly GCA_007657795.1. Taxonomy (NCBI): domain Eukaryota; kingdom Metazoa; phylum Mollusca; class Bivalvia; order Myida; family Dreissenidae; genus Dreissena; species Dreissena rostriformis. Next base: position 404,130 of record VMBQ01000005.1, on the reverse strand, counting down.
AGTTTCATGTGATTTCGATGTGAGTGCATTTTCAATAATAATGCTGCTTCTGCTCAACTATTATTTATAAATTATAATAATCAAAACTACAAAAACAAAAAAAGTCACAGAAACAGTTAGATTCGTACTGTGTATTTTCGTCCAGGCTTCAGGGGAAGTTGAATGTTGTCCTCATTCAACACTGAAAACGAAGAAAGCAAAGGATATGCGGTAAGCCTTTCTGCAACAATGATAGCCAGGATAAGCATTACAAATTACAAAAGTATGTATGAGTATAAAAATATTTGAACGAGGATTTGTAAACATTATTGAAAAGTGATGATATTTGTATTTCGGAAAACAAAGCAAAATCTTTTATGCATGGTCCAATGACTGTAGTCTAAAAGTTTTTGAAGAAGACTGGAAATGTGTCAATCATAATTTAAAATGATCCTAGCACAAAATAGACACGAAGTCAAGTTTAATTACATTGATTTTTACACTTATACATTTTAAAGTAACAGACATCGCAGACTATGTACGGTTTGAAGATAATTTCATGTTGCATAGACAGCCTAGGGCTAGGCTAAAATATTTTTGAGATCAGCATTTTACAAGCAAAATATTGCTCTACAACCTTCACTAACCTTTAGAGGATAGCTGCTTTAGTTGATTTGTACCCAACATCGTTGAATATCTAGTCGAGAAAGCGCTTCTGCAGAATTTTTTTTCTCCTCTCTTTGATGCGTCTCTAATGGCGCTCTGTGTATTCCCACCAAAAGATATCAAAAATTCCGCCAAATAGTATTCGGATAAGCGCGCATATTGATTGGCTAAGCGGCACAGAAGCGCCATCTTCAGTAAACAATGAACAAAATAAACGGTTAACGTGACCTATTTACATACTTTCATATGTTCTTTTTAACTTAAATAATCCTTTTCTTTTATATAATTCAGATGTTGTTGTATTCCTTAAAACACTGCATACGCAAAATGTGAAAATAAGACAGTAACCATGTTGTTGTTGTTGTTGGTATTCAATCACGCATTAAGATAATCATAAGGTGAAAGTCAAATAATTTACACTTTCTAGTTTCTTACACTTTCATTAACTGCATGGTTTTATTGACAATGTAATTCGATAAAATGTGCAACTCCATCCAAATACACAGCCATAAGCTGCGTTATAAATGCACAGTCAGCTTTTCAACGCACATCTCACGAGATACGTAACCTAACTCACTCGTCCACTGCACGTGCTGTGATGATGAGAGTTGCATCCCTTCTATTAACCAAAGTGCGGAATTTTGTAGCATTTTAACAGGCGGGAAATCATTGAAATTATAAGACTGACCCGCAGTTGTATGTAAGAAATTGTTTGCCATACATTTTTTTTAGTGTGTATGCTTTATTAACATTTCGAAACATTCACAATCAGTCGACATTTCTGATGTCTAATGACAAATAAGGAATGTCCCGCCCACATTTACACTCTACGATTTGATTGGCTGCCACTGTCACAACTCAGGTGAGTTACCTAAGATTACCTAGTTGGGTGATGTATGAATGACACACTTCACGAGACGTTGTTATTATAGTATTTTTGTGTCAACGTGATCACCAACGATTAGTCGTTTATGCATATATTAATTGATACAGATTAAAAAATATATCTTATTAAATTGCGAGGATTATTAAGTTTCTTATTGGATTTAATTGGACTTTGATTTTTCAAGAAAGTGTTTAATATGAAGTTAAGAAAGTATGGGTTCATGTCTTAGCTTAGACCAGGAGGAATTAAAGGCACGTGCTCGTAGTGATGAGATAGACAGACAGATACATAAGTGGGCGAGACAGGACGAAAATGTGGTGAAAATACTGCTATTAGGTAATATTCATTTATTTTATGGGGATAAAATATGCGGCGTTGTTATCAATTAATTGTGCTTGCTGCTGCTGCTGCTGCTGCTGCTGCAGATGTTACTATTACTTCTAGAGTGTACTCTCAACAATCCTACTACTAATATACTTTTATAACAAATACTACTACCACCAATCATAGTATTTTCTTTTCTTAAAATACAAGAATCCGTTTTCTCTTTTAAGTTTGCATTAGTGACCATGTCTTAACATGGGCCAATTTCATTAATGATTATTTTTGTTTGAGTTGGTGGCTAGACTATAAGGTATATTTTTTATAATTACTAGTACAAGGGTGTTAAAGGTACAAGATAAACCCTTTGTTTATTGAACCCATATGTATTTTATTTTATACCCAACCGGGTAATGTCCATTATTGAAAAGTGATATTATTGAATTACTGATCAAAATGATATTATTGAATCATTGATCAAAATGATAGCAATAAATCTTAAGTGTGATCATTATCAAACATGTGTCACCTGCATAAATGATATCTAGATAATAATCAGCTCAACCCAGGTGTGTATTGCACAGGACAATTCTTTGCCTATGGCTTTTTTGTATTTTGGGATATAATGTAAGGAATGTGATATTATATGTACATGAAGAGGATTGGTTTTCTATTTGGCTTACAGCTAAGATGGGCTAAGCATGAGGATGTGTTTCAGTTTCCCATACTTAATACTATGAACATGAAAAAGCTATTTAATTAAGTAATACATTTTAAATCTTTCTCATCCAAAGTAAAAATAAAAAGCAAGTAAACATAGACCTTAGGTCTTGGTTAAGAGTTATGCTATAATGTTCTATACCAACATATGTAAAGGCTCTGTCCAGATACAGAAAATAATTTACAAAAATCCATATTTATTCTGTATATTCTGACACATATAAAATAAAAGGGCATAACCCTAACATTTATCCATATTGAATATACGCTCATTAAAATAATCATTTTTGTAATTATTTGTCTGCTCCAAAAACATTTTAAAGAATATAGTCCATTGGGATATGACCCATGATGAATTTTATAGAGCGAATGATTGTTCTATTGTCTGAAATACAAATATCATTTCTAATAAATGACTTAATATTAATTAATAAATTACATGTGCAGGCCTTTCCACCGAACTTTGATAAGGCACAGGGGCAAAGCCCACAATGAAGGATTGGTAAACCTGCATTTTTTTTATTTTCATGCTATCAAATAAAATAAAAAGTTTTAAAGCACTTATTTAGACATAACAATAAACTGCATATTTAGTTCCTCTTTAATGCGGAATGTTAAAGTTGATTTATTAAATACAGGCACAGTAATCAAACACCAACAGTAACACAAGTGGCAAAAGTTGAAAAGCTGCACTGGTCATCTCCAACAATTTGAGCTGCGTTTTGGGAAAATGGGCTTATGTGCGTAAAGTTTCGTCCCAGATAAGCCTGTGCAGTCGGCACTTTCCACTTTAATGGTATTTTTCTTTTAAAGGAAGTCTCTTCATAGCAAACATCCCGTTCAGACATAGAGTGTCGTCCCTGATAAGCCTGCGCAGACTGCTAATCTGAGCGGACAGGCTAATCTGGAATGACACTTTATGCATATGCATTAAGCCCAGTTTTCCCAGAACGCGGCTCATTTGTAACTATTTTGAGCCAAATACATTTTCTAAAAAACTAATAAAAAAAATGTAGGTTCATGACTTGTTACATTTGTACATGCAAATACTGGACATTTAACTGAATTTGCAAAGACAATTTGTTGAATTGAATCTAGCTAATAACAACAGCAGTTGTAAAAAATGTCATACTTAGACTATAAGGGAAACATACTGTTATTTGTGCATGTTTTCTTTTGATTTTTTGGATCATCAGCATTTTCAAATACACCTGATTTAATTGTTTTTACTAAAAATAAACATGACCCAAGAAGATAAATATTTTATTAATACATTATCAAGTATCATTGATAAAGAAACTGTTTAGACAAGATATTCAAAAAGATAAGAAAAATATAATTGCCCATATTTAAAATGTTATAATCTGGCATTTGAAGAATGCTTGAAATGTTAATAGCTGCTTATATTTTTAAACATTTGAAACACATACTTAACCTTGAGTATGAATTGAAGTAAGATGATATTTTTAAAAGTACAGTGAAATATTTGCTTTCAAATGTTAAACTAGTATATCAGATGGTTTTCATAGCATACTTGATTACTTGTTTTGAGAAAAATTATGATATCTTATCAATGACCTTAAATTGTGCAGTGTATATATCAGCATCATTCTGGGAAAACAGGGCTTAATGCATGTGCAAAAAGTGGAGTCCCAGCTTAGCAACTCTTTTCGCTCAAACTGGGTTTTTTCTAAAAAGGTACATTATTTTAAAGAAAATACCATAAACGCGGAAAGTGTCGTCCCTAATTAGCCTGTGCCAGAGCGAGATTCATGGGCTCACTTATCTTTGTATTGGGCATGGGCAGAGATGTACTGTAAATGATTCCATAAGTGTATTGGGCATTGACAGAGATGTACTGTAAATGATTCCATAAGTTGAATTTCTATGGCTAAAAGGTATTGCCCCATTTTATTCAAAAGTTTGTTATCAATTTTGGATTGGGAAAACAAAAAAAAATGGGGGGGGGGGGATACCTGCAATTGAGCATTTTAGGCAGTCATTTGGGGAAACCAATACTTTCTGAGATTGGGAATGATCAAATTTTACCCAAAAACACTGATGATAGACTGTTGGGACGAATTTCTGTCCAAAATGTGACCAAAAAAAACCTCTGAGAATAGACACTGTCCACTCAATACCAGAGGCAGTTAATGTGTCAGATCTGTCAGTGTTGAAACTTGAGGACAGATCATCAACCTAGTCCTCATGAATATAAATATCGACAGCTGTCAGTTATTACATTTATTATTAAGCAATATTTATAAACTACTCAATTTCTTGGTATTATATGATGAATGTACATACATGTATTCAATTTGTTATACAAAATTTATAATTGTACTATAAATGCACTAGGAAAACATGATGAAGGCAATTAACTTTTTTATTCATTTTTTTTAATGATTAACACATTCTTCCTGGTGTAAAAAAATCTATTTCTAATCAGGCAATTATAGGTTTTGTCTGATTATTCAAAAGCTGTCTGGTAAATAATTGCTTTGGGTTTTGTTGGTTGTCAATTCAATTTTTTTGTAAAACATGCTGCATGTATTATAATCAATTGTATGAAAAGGTTGTTGTTTTCTTAACAGATTTTGTGTTACAAATTGTCAATGTTTTTTCTTATGCTACATTAATTATTAATTAGTAGAAGTCCAAATTGCAAAATTAACATGACAGGATTATATAATAATTCATACAAACTAAGCTGCTAAGTCAATAAGCACTTCATTGTCAATCAACGTCTTTGTAAATAGAATTAGTAAGCTGGTGGCGATATTTGGACTCAATCTTCTAAATACCTCATTATAAATACAAGTGGTGACAGATTATTGATAAAAAGTGCATATTTATAAGACAAGTTTTCACTTGTTTGTTTGATTTTAAACTTTCATCGAGTGAACTGTAGATTCATTTTTATCTAAAATAGAATTTTGGAATGTAAATGCAAGCACATATTTTTGTAACAAAAAAAAAGACCTTCATTGGCAATTACAGCTTGAGAACCTTATAAATGACTCTAAAAATGTTTTCACCAAATAAATTTATATAAAAATGTCAGGAAGAAATACACGACCGTGACGTTTGACTGATATTTACTCAATTTTAATATATGGATACACAATCTATTTGATTATTGACATTTAAATTTTTCAAAACATTTGAATTGATTAGCATGTAATGTGAAACCAATATCTTTGAATCTTGAAAGCAAAGTTGCTTTTGGTGTTGTGTGGACGGCACAGGGTCAGCTGTAAGTATTGAAAGATCAAGATAAGACCCTGTGTGTCACCACCTTATTTGCAGCGCTTCAGTCGGCAACATTGTTGTTCACTTGAAATCATTGTGTCAATCAATATAACACAGGACCAAAAGACATTTCTTTCAAAATCTTCAATATTCTGCTAAGTTCAAAGGGATTTCCGATAATATTTCTTCATGTTTATTCATTAATGACACCTTATCTCTAATTCATTTCTAATATTTACAATTTAACTTTGTCTTTTGTAATCAGTGACAACAAAATGATAAAATACTGTCAATATGCTCATATGTGAACATGTCCCTTTAAAAGCTGAAAGTGTTATCAGTGATCCCCCAACATTGACATGCCTTGCATTTGTATTTTATTGATCTGACTAAACTGCAAGGATATATTCACAATTTAAGCTGAATTTAAATGCTGTCATTTCCTGTCTTACACAAATGTCAAATACGAATACAACTGATTTCCTGTTCTTTTTTAAGTGTGATATCGTAAAATGTCTGATAAGAAATCCTTGAGGCTTGTGTACACACATGAGTCGATAATGCACCTCGATCAAACATGCTTGTTGACTTTCACTTGGGTACAGCAATAAATACTTCCCCACAAGAAATGACTTTAATCATGAAATCCCTCCTTGTACTTTATGGCAATATTTCATCATAGATTTGATTTTTGACTGGTTTTATTGTTCTTCGTGACATACGATTGAAGACATTTTTTTGTGAAATCAATATTAACTGGATATTGGCTCCTTCATTCTGGTCTTACATGTCATACCATTTGGCTGCTATATTGTCTTTAATGGGGAAGATTTAAAAGAAATTGGTGTAAATTAAAGTAATTAACCAAAAATTCTCCTTCCCCACTGCATTGAATTATCCTGGTTTCAATCATTCTGTTAATCGGATTATTACATTCACGAGCATTGAAATTATTATGACAGGTTCAAATACCAGAGAAGATTAAACAATTATTATAGCCATGTTATCACCTTGATCTTAATCAGTTTATCCATAATTTCAGTTAATATTTAAGTGCAGATTGGATTTTCATGTTTGTTTCTAAATGAGCCTCGCTCTGGGAAAACAGGGTTTAAAGCATTTGCGTAAAGTGTCATCCCAGATAATCTTGTGCAATTTGCACAGGCTAATTAGGGACGACACCTTCCGCTTTTATGGTATTTTTCCTTAAAAGGAAGTGAAAATCGAGTTTAAGCTTAAAGTATTGATCCTGATTAGCCTGTACAAACTGCCCAGGCTACTCTTGGACAACACTGTAAACACATGCATTAATTAATCCCCATTTCCCAGAGCACGATTCAAATAAAGGCATGTCAAAGTCCTTGCCTGGAGTGCAGGATTGCAGATGCATCAAGGAAGAAAGTATGTTTCCAGATTAGGTATAGTCATCTCTATCCAAACACAAAAATCAATGCCATATTGTATCAAGATCTCAACCCTAAATACTTCATACGCGTGGACCCAAAACATGAACATTCTGTCAAACAAACGGTTATCAAAGCATGTAAGAAAGCATACCAGTACATGTATTCATCAGCACATACGGTAAAATCATTTATATTTGTTGGCATGAAATGTTGTGCTTTTATTTTTAGCTCAGCTGTTTTCGAAGAAAACCTGAGGTATTGTCATAGCCCTCTCGTCCTTCCGCGTCCTTGTCGTCGTCGTCGGAAAAACTTTAACATTGGCCATAACTTTTGCAATATTGAAGATAGCAATTTGATATTTGGAATGCATGTGTATCTCACGGAGCTGCACATTTTTAGTGGTGAAAGGTCAAGGTCATCCTTCAAGGTCAAAGGTCAAAACAACATTTTTATTTTATTTATTTTTTTGTTTTTTTTCATGTGTATCTCATCGACCTGCACATTTTGAGTGGTGAAAAGGTCAAGGTCAATGATGACCTTCAAGGTCAAAGGTCAAAAAAACAAAATCCATGCACCCACAGCTGAGCGTTGGCACCCGCTATGCGGTGCATTTGTTTTACTTCTGTTGATACGTAAATTCATTTAATTCGGATTTTTGGAAACAAAAAGTGAGGAATTTGCGTGGGTAATTCTCCAATATGTTTGTGTTGAATTTGTGGATTGGTCTACCCACAAAATCAATTCAAATTAATGTCCCACTAATAATAATGAGTTGGTCATTTCAGGGGCGGCTGAGAGTGGCAAGAGTACACTGGTGAAGCAGATGAAGATCATCCACAACGAAGGCTTCACCAATGAGGAGCTTCTCTCATTCAAGGTAAGGGGACACATGAAGTTGGTGTTGAATGCATGTGCGTAAAGTATCCTCCCAGATTATCCTTTGCAGTCTGCACAGGCGAATCAGGGATAACACTTTCCGTTTTTATGGAATTATTCGTTTAAAGAAGTCAATCTTCTAAACAAAAATCCAGTCTAGGCAGAAAGTGTCGTCCCTGATTAGTCTGTGCAGACTGCACAGGCTTATCTGGGACAACCCTTTCCGCACATGCGTTAAGCCTCATTATCCCAGAGGGGGGCCCAAATTGTGTAGCTACTTTTAGACACTAGGCATGTTAATGCATTTGTTTGCACTTTTTTCCTGTTATGAAAAAAATGTATAAACATTGATTGGAGTGCATTTCAATTTTGTGTTGTGTTGATACCTCATTGTTTAAGGAATACATCCCTATTTAGGTATTTTACATTGATTGTAATCAGGCTAAAGCTGAAATGAGTTTTCTGTAATCCTAAATTAAACTACTTAAATTAAGAAATAATAGTGTCTTTTGTGTTGATACATTTATATAGCCAGGCTACGCCCCTGTTAGACCATTATTCAGGGTGTGGGATTTTGCCCAACATTCTGTGTAAATAAAAGTGTTGTTTTTACCTGTTTTATAGACTCTGTGAAGTTGATCTTCAAACACTTCAGTAGAGAAATGTAAAACATTGTTAATGTTTAGATGTGAACATATAACTGTTTCATTGTTGATTAAAGAGTTTGGTGGGGCAGTTTTGTAACACATCTGCTTTCAACAAAATAGACCGCTTCTTAAGAGCAACAATTGATCAATTTATTCCCCTACAGTATATTTTGGGTCATTAGATTCTTTTGTCATATAAATCCTTGTAGGTGTACCGTGTAATTGTTACCTTTTCCTGTTATTTCTAATGGGGTTTGGTTCATAATTGTATTTTGATAAAAATACACTGAATTTTGTTTTCTTTTAGACACAACCTGTGTTATTAGAAAGCTCAATATTGCACACCTCATTGTAAAGCTCAATATTGCACACCTCATTATAAAGCTCAATATTGCACATCTCATTGTAAAGCTCAATATTGCAGGCCAAGTTATGAAGTTAAACATTGCAGGCCAAGTTATGAAGTCAGTGTTTTTTTTCGTTCAAAATCGGGGCCTGTATCCGGCCCCATTCCCAATGGAAAAAGGTATATATTTTTCCTAATTGGGACCTAAAAATTCCCAATTGAAAGTTAACATTTTTTTTATTTTTTTTAGCCCTCAACATATAGTTTATCTTCCATCCTTCTGTATAAGTTGTACCTTAGTAAATATAAATTGAAAACACTTTTATTCTCAATTTTGAAGCATTTGTTAGTTAAACAGCAAAAACACTTATTTCCCAACTTCATTCAAAACGCCGCAATTTTCCCAATCCAAAGGGACCCGGCCCGGCCCCATGTTCCCAAAATGGTGAAATGGTTTAACATTGCAGGCCAAGTTATGAAGTTTAACATTGCAGGCCAAGTTATGAAGCTCAATATTGGATTCCTCAGTATGAAGTTTGACATTGCAGGCCAAGTTATGAAGTTTAACATTGCAGGCCATTAGTTATGAAGTTTAGCATTGCAGGCCAAGTTATGAAGTTTAACATTGCGGACCTCATTATGAAGTTCAATTGCACAAATAACATTAGAAGTATCTTCATAACCCATGAAGCATATCTGATTGTTGACTTTACTAAAATAATTATGAAGTATAAACCAATTATATTATTGCTATAAATATTTTGCTTAAAACATAGTTTTCTAAATGAGTATTAATGGCAATGCTTGTTAACTAATAAAGTTTCATTATTATGGAAGAAAACAGTTTTATTGAACTGTGTATTATCATATAGAGCTGATAGAATAAAAAAAAATAATAATGTTATTGATTTGCTTGATGAACTGTTGTTCATGACAGGTGGGTTAAATGAGATATATCTTATTTCCGACATTCATTGTCTTTTCTGTCTTAATTCTTGGGCACAATGAATACGACACACATAACAAATCACTGCTAATGATTGATAGGGTACCATGACAGTCTGGCCAGATCAATTGCATTTGGGTGTATCAGCTGATAATCTGCACATAATTAATTACCCATTGTTCTTTGTTTGTGAGGAGAATCAGTACACCCTGAATAAGACAACCTGGCATTGTATTTCACAACTTGGAAGTCACCAGGTGACACTATGTCACATCTTGGAAGTTACACAGTGTACTGCTTCTTTAGATATATTGCAGAGAGAGGTGTAGCTCTATGTTGGCTGCATGCAATCAGAACAGGACTCGGGTGATTCTGAGCTATGCTCTGAGAAAACGGGGCTTAATGGATGTGCGCTTAGTGTCGTCCCAGATTAACCTGTGCCGTCCACACAGGCTAATTAGGGATAAAACTTTCAACCTTTATGATATTTGTTGTTTAAAGGAAGTTTTTTTTAGCAAAAATGCAGTTTAGGCGGAAATTGTTGTCTCTGATAAGCCCATGCGGACTTCACAGGCAAATCTGGCTTGACTCTTTAAGCATGTTGCATTGAGCCCCATTTTCCAAGAGCCAGGCTCATATGCACGTTAAATGAATTTGTTATCAAGGAATGTACGTTATAGCAGTATCCACTTGTTAAGTGATGCATTTTAAATGTACCCTTTGAACTTCAGTCTCATGAACATGCATAGAGAACCCTTTGTTGCAACTGTAGCATTATATGTGGTATGGATACATGCATTTTCCATTGTATTTATAATATTAAAGTGCAATCAGTGTTTTTTTTTCAGTCAAATTTGGGTCCTTCAAGGGGACACAATCGTGATGTAAAAAGGGGACTTAAACATTCCCAATTAAAGATCTCCCCTCCAATTTAAAAATAAATAAATAAGTCTCGACATTTTATTCATCTCAAATCCAGCTCTATATGTTGAAGCGCAGTAAATATAATATTGAAATCACTTTGATTCTGAATTTTAAAGTATTTTTAGATTTATTATTGATTTAGATTGATTTAACAATCAACAACACTAAATTCCTAATTTTAATCAAAACAACACATTTTTTCCCAATGCAAAGGGACCCGGTCCCATTCCCAAAATGGTGAAGAAAAACACTGTCAATGTTAACTATTTTTAATATATTAAATCATGTTTATAGATCAGCAATCTTTAGAGGTTTAAATACATAATCATTTAATTAGTAACAAAATACATATAATGTACAATCAAAGTGTAAATATGCATAACCTATGGAAACGTGATACACTCCTGACCTGATGATGCATACGGTATGGGATCAGTATCTTTATCGGGTGACAGAATGCCCACATTTGCCATTATCTCTGTTATCTAAGCCCAAGATGTAGGCCTAGGGTTAGGGATACTGAGACCAGGGCCCAGTATCATGAATGTTTCAGCTAAACTTAGAAGATGATGATATATTATAACAAATTATATGAGTTTCCACTCAGCTTAGCATTGAGATTGTCGGTCAGCTCACAAACAATCTCAACTATAGGAATATTCACGTGTTCTTCCTCAAACTCAGGGTTGAGTCAGAATCAAAACTCAAAAAAGCTTTCTGTAATCACAAATTAACCATGATGGTAAATTTGGGTCCAGTACCATGAACATTTTCATTTTTTAACTCAACTCAGAAGATGAGATCTGAGTTTCCACTCAGCTGAGTATTGAGAATGTCAGTAAACTCTAGAACAATCTCGGCTGAGTATTGAGAATGTCAGTAAACTCTAGAACAATCAGCTGAGTATTGAGAATGTCAGTAAACTCTAGAACAATCCACTCAGCTGAGTATTGAGAATGTCAGTAAACTCTAGAACAATCTCAGCTGAGTATTGAGAATGTCATTAAACTCTAGAACAATCCACTCAGCTGAGTATTGAGAATGTCAGTAAACTCTAGAACAATCCACTCAGCTGAGTATTGATAATGTCAGTAAACTCTAGAACAATCTCAAATCTCAGCTATAACAATATGCATAAATTCTTCCTCAGACTCATGGTTGAGTTAGATTCAAAACAAAAAAAAACTTCTGTGAACACCATATTGAGCATGATGGTAACTTGTTAAAGAACAGAAATGTGTTCATTGATGGCCATTTGTCGTTCATGGACGCTGCTCAAGACAACCAGTGAAATGGATTTAGTATTTACATGTATTTCTTTGTGCAACATGTGAATATCACTGTAACTTGTTTGCCTGAAACTAAGAGACCAAACTCTTATGTCTTAATTCAGAATTTAAGGAGCTCTCTTGGAAAACTAACCTTAATACATGTGAGTAAAGTATTGTCCCAGATTAGCCTGTGCAGTACAAACAGGCTAATAAGGGACTACAATTTTGGCTTTTTGGAATTGTTTGCTAAAAAAAAGTCTCTTCTAAACAAAGCCCATTATAGACGGAAAGTGTCTTCCGTGATTAGCCTATGCAGACTGTCATTCTAATCTGGGACGACACCAAGCACATGAATTAAGACCGGTTTTCCCAGAACGCGGCTCATTGATTTTTTGAAGTTTTGTTCCATTTAGTCAGTTGTGTTTTTTTACAGAAATAAATTGTATGACTTGTATGTGTTTAATGTGAATGCAGATATTTGTAAATTCAGTGATCTGCTAAACAACAACGATGTTCATACCCTGGGAAAATCCACCATATTTTCGTTCCCATTGTAGATAAATGTAGCATATCATTAATGACAATGATATCAGTCCATATTATCTCCTAAATTTATGATAATATATGTCAACAAGTATATGACTATAATTCACAGCAAAATAATTAATGAAGACTGTTAAAAATTCTCAAACAGGGATTTAAATAGGTTTTGAAAACCAGTTGTCAAATAACTCTCAGCTTGAAATTTTCAGGGGTGAAAAGAAATGTTTAGGTGAAGTCCAGACTTATATTCTTTCTGCATATTTTATAAATGCTCTGCCAAGGTTTCTTTATATAAAACTGAGAGAAATACTATGCAATAAAAAAACTTTTTATAATGTAAAAAATATTATAGATTTAGATAGAAATCCTGGTAATATTTTCATAAAAATGATGCAATTCAGATACAGTAGACTCTGCCAATACTGGACTCTCGGAATACCGGAAATCTCCTGATTCCAAACGGTCGGGCCAGTCCTGTATTTTCCCCTTCTATTTCTTTGTTAAAAAATGTTGAATAAACCCAACTGTCTCAAAACTGGAAACCGAAAGGATATCTCCTTGAATTTCATCATTTTCAACAAAAAATACATTGAGTACACCAGATGGTCCAAATTCTCAAGATGCCCGAGGCGTGTAAATTACGATACCTAGTCTACACGGCGCGTGCGGTGTCACACATTCCGCTTGCGCAATTATCGATAATAGGATTAAACATACCATAAAATTGTTAAGTTGTCACTGCGCTATTGAAGTCCGATTAAATAATGTAAAACAAACTATGAATGTCTATAGACGTGCGGTAACACCAAAAAGTGATTGACGTGATCATTTTATTAAGCTTATGATAAACAATTTAATTCCAAAATTAATGCATGCCGTTGTGATAATCACTTTCTTGTGATCTTCTCGGGTAGTTTAAAAGATCTTATAGCCATGTTTTAAACGCTTAAATGGTTGTTTTTTTATTTGTTTGTTTGTCAGATAAAACTGTTTGAAATATGACCGTTAAATATCCATCCATCTGTCTGCAAATTCATTCATTGCCTTTTTGTAATTTTAAACGCATCTTCAATATTTTTAATCTAAAATCTACAAGTATTCTCAAATCTATAATGTCGCAGCCTCCAGCTAAACGCAGACGCGTAGAGCTTACGTTAGAGGAGGAGATTAAGCTGATCACAGAATCAACTTCTCAACCAAATCCATCTCTGAAGGTAAAAATGAAGTCTTCAATTACGTAAACGAAATTTTAAATTTAAATGCACCTTCTTTTGATTAGTCCATTTTCTTAAATCTTTTAAAGCTTTCTTTATTTTAAAACGGAATCAATGGGATAAAAAAATATGATCAAGGTTTTTTAGTTTTACCATTGGCATCAAAGGGGCAGCAAGACTTGCTGAGATTATGAATGTCTTGAAAATATGACGCTGTTTTTGTGTGTGTGTGTATGTTTTGTGAAATGTGTTATGTCTTGAATAATAAATCTTGTGTCTTTTTTGCTTTTAATCGAATAAAAACACATTTTTGAAGAATACTTTAAACATAAACATACATGATTACAGTTATCACATGGTACATGTAAATGTATATGGCTACTCTTGGTAAACCAGAACTCTGTGAAAACCCGACAATTAGGCTGGTCCCCAGACTGTCTAGTTTACAGAGAGTCTACTGTAATTTGAAGGAGTAAAAGGTGCTACAAAAAAGCAGGACTGTTTCAGGATTTTTTTTAAAAATATAAATCTGTATGACTATGTTAACCCCCCACCCCTTCCAAATTCTTGAAATAAAACTCCCGGATTAACAAGTGCAATATTTGTTCACAAAGAACTAATGAGGTCATATAATTTTCATTGAGGCAGTGAACAAGCTACCGGTCATACATGCAGTGTACATTCTAGGTCATCTCTGAGAAGATGTAATTTACACTGGTCATACATGCAGTGTACATTCTAGGTCATCTCTGAGAAGATGTAATTTACACTGGTCATACATGCAGTGTACATTCTAGGTCATCTCTGAGAAGATGTAATTTACAACTACTGGTCATACATGCAGTGTACATTCTAGGTCATCTCTGAGAAGATGTAATTTACAACTACTGGTCATACATGCAGTGTACATTCTAGGTCATCTCTGAGAAGATGTAATTTACAACTACTGGTCATACATGCAGTGTACATTCTAGGTCATCTCTGAGAAGATGTAATTTACAACTACTGGTCATACATGCAGTGTACATTCTAGGTCATCTCTGAGAAGATGTAATTTACAACTACTGGTCATACATGCAGTGTACATTCTAGGTCATCTCTGAGAAGATGTAATTTACAACTACTGGTCATACATGCAGTGTACATTCTAGGTCATCTCTGAGAAGATGTAATTTACAACTACTGGTCATACATGCAGTGTACATTCTAGGTCATCTCTGAGAAGATGTAATTTACAACTACTGGTCATACATGCAGTGTACATTCTAGGTCATCTCTGAGAAGATGTAATTTACAACTACTGGTCATACATGCAGTGTACATTCTAGGTCATCTCTGAGAAGATGTAATTTACAACTACTGGTCATACATGCAGTGTACATTCTAGGTCATCTCTGAGAAGATGTAATTTACAACTACTGGTCATACATGCAGTGTACATTCTAGGTCATCTCTGAGAAGATGTAATTTACAACTACTGGTCATACATGCAGTGTACATTCTAGGTCATCTCTGAGAAGATGTAATTTACAACTACTGGTCATACATGCAGTGTACATTCTAGGTCATCTCTGAGAAGATGTAATTTACAACTACTGGTCATACATGCAGTGTACATTCTAGGTCATCTCTGAGAAGATGTAATTTACAACTACTGGTCATACATGCAGTGTACATTCTAGGTCATCTCTGAGAAGATGTAATTTACAACTACTGGTCATACATGCAGTGTACATTCTAGGTCATCTCTGAGAAGATGTAATTTACAACTACTGGTCATACATGCAGTGTACATTCTAGGTCATCTCTGAGAAGATGTAATTTACAACTACTGGTCATACATGCAGTGTACATTCTAGGTCATCTCTGAGAAGATGTAATTTACAACTACTGGTCATACATGCAGTGTACATTCTAGGTCATCTCTGAGAAGATGTAATTTACAACTACTGGTCATACATGCAGTGTACATTCTAGGTCATCTCTGAGAAGATGTAATTTACAACTACTGGTCATACATGCAGTGTACATTCTAGGTCATCTCTGAGAAGATGTAATTTACAACTACTGGTCATACATGCAGTGTACATTCTAGGTCATCTCTGAGAAGATGTAATTTACAACTACTGGTCATACATGCAGTGTACATTCTAGGTCATCTCTGAGAAGATGTAATTTACAACTACTGGTCATACATGCAGTGTACATTCTAGGTCATCTCTGAGAAGATGTAATTTACAACTACTGGTCATACATGCAGTGTACATTCTAGGTCATCTCTGAGAAGATGTAATTTACAACTACTGGTCATACATGCAGTGTACATTCTAGGTCATCTCTGAGAAGATGTAATTTACAACTACTGGTCATACATGCAGTGTACATTCTAGGTCATCTCTGAGAAGATGTAATTTACAACTACTGGTCATACATGCAGTGTACATTCTAGGTCATCTCTGAGAAGATGTAATTTACAACTACTGGTCATACATGCAGTGTACATTCTAGGTCATCTCTGAGAAGATGTAATTTACAACTACTGGTCATACATGCAGTGTACATTCTAGGTCATCTCTGAGAAGATGTAATTTACAACTACTGGTCATACATGCAGTGTACATTCTAGGTCATCTCTGAGAAGATGTAATTTACAACTACTGGTCATACATGCAGTGTACATTCTAGGTCATCTCTGAGAAGATGTAATTTACAACTACTGGTCATACATGCAGTGTACATTCTAGGTCATCTCTGAGAAGATGTAATTTACAACTACTGGTCATACATGCAGTGTACATTCTAGGTCATCTCTGAGAAGATGTAATTTACAACTACTGGTCATACATGCAGTGTACATTCTAGGTCATCTCTGAGAAGATGTAATTTACAACTACTGGTCATACATGCAGTGTACATTCTAGGTCATCTCTGATGTAATTTACAAATTGAAATGAGCCTCGGTCTTGGAATACTGGTTATACCCGCATGTGCATAAAATATCGTCCCAGATTAGCCTGTACAGTCCGCACAAGCGAATCAGGAAAGACACCGCATAAACTGGATTTTTGTTTAAAAGAGACTTCCTTTAAAAGAAAAATACAACAAAAGGGGAAAGTGTTGTCCCTGATAAGCCTGTGCTGACTGTACAGACTAATCTGAGACATCACTTTATGCACATGCATTAAACCCAGTTTTTCGCAGAGCGAGACTCAAATACAAAATAAAAATATCAGGGCTACACGTAAAATGGCTCACCAACCCGATTTTTACTGTGAATATTATAAAAATAATTGTACTTTCTGTAGATAAACAGTCATCTATTTTGCTTGAAATCAGATTATAGCTGTCATGAAATATCTTGTATCAAATTTATCTTTCAAATACATTTTGTTTAACAAAAGTGTTGAAAATTAGTAGCTGTTGGGTGTGTAATAACACCAGAGCTGGTGATGAATACAATCCGTGGATGATCTCAACCTTGGCTCACTGTCCATACAGTCATTAATGGCTGGGCATGAATGAGGGGTAATCACCACACTTGAAAGCTTCAGTGCTGCTGGGTAGACTCAAGGTGGCTCTCATGCAGGTTGTAGTTGAAGTCAAAAGGCTGGCAAACAACTGATCACTTCATTAGATCAGAATTTGAGCCTTGCTCAGGGAAAATAAGGCTTAATACATGTGCATAAAGTGTCATCCCTAATCAGGGAAACACTTAACGTTTTTATAATATTTTTTCTCTTCTTTCTCGTCTGAAGTCTCTTCCTAATGGAAATCCAGTGTTGACGGAAAGTGTTGTCCCTGATAAGCCTGTGCAGACTGCACAGCCTAATCTGGGACGACAATTTTTGCAAATGCATTTAACCCCAAGGCAAATTTTATAAGGACCCTATGATGGGTTGAGGAAGGCCTGTTTGTATAAGTCATCATTGAGTGGCATGAAGGAAGCATTGTTTAAGCGTTATGTCTGCAATTGGTTACTTGATCATTGATCTAGCATTGTTTAAGCGTTATGTCTGCAATTGGTTACTTGATCATTGATCTCACTGTAAAACTGTGTAGGCATGGAACAAATAATATTACTATTGCTGACGAGGAATATGTAAATTAAAATTTCATGTTAACTTATTTAAAATATTTGCAGTTCATTCAATTGTCAAAGAAACAATGAGATGCTCCTTAACATCCATTCTTAGGTAACAAAATAACTAAATGAGACGCTACTGGGAAAACTGGGCTTAGTGCTTGTGCGTAAAGGTCCGCCCCAAATTAGCCTGTGCATTCTGTACATGGTTATTAGGGACATAACTTTCTGCCTAGACTGGATTTTTGTTTAGAAGAGACTTCCTTTAAACAACAAATTCCATAAAAGCGGAAAGTGTCGACCCTCATTAGCCGTTGCGATGTGAGACACCTCAGCTGTCAGCTGACTTCCTGTGTGCTGGAGGGGCAGGCTGTCACAATCTGACACCAGAATCTCTTCATCAACTAAGCTCCCTGTCCATGTTTGTTTATGATTTTAGTTTTCATAGATGTCATATCCATTATTTACAAAAAAAACTTGCATTTTGGAATGTTTATGGCTAATGTAAATAAAGATTTTGGAACACTTTTACAGCACTTTAACTACCGAAAAGGAGTGTAAAGAAACACCAGCATCCCTGCACTAAAATTGTTAAAACCAGATATTTTTTTTTTTAACTTTTCAAAGTTGGTCATTGATTGAGTCAAGGATACCAAATGTTAAAAAGGTGAAACTTTGCCAATAAATTGAGCCTCGTTCTGAGAAAACCGCTTAATGCATGTGCGTTAAGTGTCGTCCCAGATTAGCCTGTACAGTCTGTACAGGCTAATCAGGAATGACACTTTTGGCTTTAAGGGTATTTTTTGTTTAAAGGAAGTCTCTCCTTGGTGAAAATCCAGTTTAGGCGGTAGGTGTCGTCCTAGATTAGCCTATGCAGACTGATAATCTAGGCCGACCCTTAATGCACATGCATGAAGCCCAGTTTTCTCAGAACGAGGCTCCATTAGACAGGTCAATATGGAAGTTGCTAGGGTATTAATCATTAAAATTTGATGGTCTAAATTATCAGTATACCGTATATGGCTATTTTTTTTAAATTAATTTAACAATTTTCCTCTAGCCTTATTTCTTATTATTCCCCCTTTTGAAGAATTTGTGTTATATGGTTTTTTTCTGTCTTTATAGCAGACCTAAATGTGCTTTTGAAGACTGGCCTTGATGTGCAGAAATTGAATGTTGAGCTTATTAGCAAAACTTGAGTCATTCCTTTTAAGGAAATGGTGGCCTCCAAAGCCGACACTTTGTTGTTCTATTGAACATTGTATGTATAGAGGTTAGATTCAGTTAATTTAATGCGTTTTTGGTAGTAGGTCTCTTATTTGTTAATTATTAAAGGTTGTTTTGTGTGTTTGTTTTTTTTTTTCAAAACAAAATGAAAGAAAATATAGTATGATAAATATATTGGGTTAGTGTCTTTGTGTACTTGAATTTATCTGACTTGTTTCAGAAAAGCTTCCACATCTCTGCAAGGCTCACTATGTAAACCTTTCTTCAACTTGCGGGATAAATTCAAGTACAAAAAAGGCAAAAACCCAATATTCTCTATTTATCATCAGATTGCAAGCTACCATAAGGCACGGCTTGGGCCGTATTGCGCCATAGTCGAATATGTCTACACCTGATAGCTGGGGGTTTAAGTCTGCACCCAGTCAGATTACAACTTTTATTTCAACTTCCCTATATGTCTGTTTTTGCTCTTATGTTTTATAAAAGCGCATACCAGACATATTGCTGATTTCCGCAGATGATAGTAGCTTGGTTAAAACCGAAAAAGGGCAGTATAACTGTAGAAAGCCATACAACTTTGTGATAATCATGTTTATTGATAGTTAATGTAATTTCCTTTGTCTATTGATGACAGTAATTACACATTTACCTGTAACAAATGTTCTATGCGTGTACAATATAACTGATTACTGAACTGATCAATTAACAACAGATGTATCATGTCAAATAATTATCAGTTCAGGTGAAACATTCAAAATGTAAGTTATGTAAAGCTAGCAATATCTTTCTGAATCTCTACAGTTAAAACAAATAATAGTATAGCTTGTAATGAATACCAAGTATATATGATGTAACATGCACACATAATAAAGACAAGCTAAATGAAGTGATCAATGGAAGTTTATGGAGAAACTATTTCTAACATTTTTCTTAACTAGCAGCCCTGAAATGCTGAAGTTAAACATAGATTTTTAAAATCTTCCTTATCAATTAAAATGTGGGTGAACATGTGAGCAATATTAACCTTTTGGTAAATAGGAAATAAACACTTGTTTGCTTTGCTGATTAAGACCTGTTTTTGTTTAATGATACCAGGGTGATGTAATGTTTTTGTAATGTGAAAAGAATGTGTGACATGTCAACCACAAAGATTGCCTGACAGTGTATCTCATGTTGTTCCTGGTTATTTAATCATAAACCATTGAGCCATATATCATGATGATGTGTTGCTTATTATTAAAATGACAATAGTTGTTGTGAAAGAGGCTTCATTCAGCCGTGAAAATGTATCATTAATGTCAAGCTGTAGGCAAAACATGCTTAATGTAGCTTACAGCTAATGTATGTAAAGTATTATGTTTCCATCAATACTGGATAGGTTTAATGGTTGAATAGTAATCACTTATGGTGCTAAACATATGAGAACTCTCCCTGGGTAAAAGGAGCATACATGTAAAGTGTTAACCCATATTAGCCTGCGCAGTCCACACAGGCTAATCAGGGACTGCATTTTCCTCCTAGACTGCATTTTTGTATAGAAAAGACCTCCTTTTAACAAAAATTTCATATAAGCCAACAGTGTTGCTTTGGTCTACTTTTTATGAAACACTTTACCAATATACATTAAGCCTAGTTTTCCCAGAGGGCAGCTCATATTTATGGCTGAACATTAAGAAGAAAAAAGATTACATACAAGTCTCTTCATTTGCAGCACATACCAAGTATTAAACATGAGTGACAGAATCTGCATTGAACATGAAATAAATACTCAAATATAATGCTTTGTTTGTATAGTATTATGTTATGATAAAATTGGTCATTCACTAAGTCTCGCATAAAGCTATAATTTATGCGTTTTCATTTACATATCAGGTCAGGTAGTGAGTATTGACAATGCTTGGGTATGTTAGTAGAAATTCAAAGAGTGAGTATTGGAGGGTTGTTCTTGTGAACCGGTTGCTGATTTTATTCATCATTTGAAGTCCAGAAAGTTGTTCTAGTTGTTCAGAAAATTAACAATTATTATTTGTACTACTTATTTGGTTCCATAGATTCCCATTCGGATACAAAAACATGTTACATTTGTTGCTGACATGCTTAAATTGATGTGTGTGTGTGTGTGTGATATTTCAGCCTGCAAGGTATGCGTGTGTGTGATATTTCAGCCTGTGATGTGTGTGTGTGATATTTCAGCATGTGATGTGTGTGTGTGTTATATTTCAGCATGTGATGTGTGTGTGTGTGTGATAGTTCAGCCTGTAATGTATGTTTGTGTGATATTTCAGCTTGTGATGTATGTGTTTGTGCTATTTCAGCCTGTGATGTATGCATATGTGATATGTCAGTCTGTGATGTATTTGTGTGTGATATTTCAGCATTTGATATATGTGTGTGTGATATTTTAGCCTGTGATGTATGTGTGTGATCTTTCAGCCTGCCATGTATGTGTGTGTGATATTTGACCATGTAGTGTATGTATGATATTTCAGCCTGTAATGTATGTGTGTAATATTTCAGCCTGCCATGTATGTGTGTGATATTTCAGTCTGTGATGTATGTGTGTTTGATATTTCAGAATGCAATTTTGTGTGTGTGATATTTCAGCCGGGGATGTATCTGCTTGTGATATTTAAGCCTGCATTATGTGTGTGATATTTCAGCCTGTGATGTGTGTGTGTGATAAAATAGCATGCAATGTGTGTGACTGATATTTCAGCCTGTGACATATGTGTGTGTAATATTTAAGCTTGTGATACATATGTGTGTGTGTGTGTGATATTCCAGCATATGATATATGTATGTGATTTTTCAGCCTGTGATATATGTGTGAAATATTACAGCCGGTGATATATGTGTATGCTTTTCAGCCTGTGGTGTATGTTTGTGTGATATTTCAACCTATGATGTATGTGTGTGTGATATTTCAACCTGTGATGAAAATGTGTGTGATATTTCAACCTGTGATGTATGTGTGTTTGATATTTCAACCTGTGATGTATGTTTGTATGATATATGAACCTGGGATGTATGTGTGTGTGTGATATTTCAACATGTGATGTATATGTGTGTGATATTTCAACATGTGATGTATGTGTATGTGAAATTTTAGCATGTGATGTATATGTGTGTGATATTTCAGCCTGCAATGTTTGTGTGTGGTATTTCAGTCTGTGATGTATGTGTGTGTGATATTTCAGCTTGTGATGTATGTGTGTGTGATATTTCAGCTTATGATGTATGTGTGTGTGATATGTCAGCATGCAATGTTTGTGTGTGATTTTTCAGTCTGTGATGTATGTGTGTGTGATATTTTAACCGGTGATGCATTTGAGTGTGATATTATAACCTGTGATGTATGTGTTTGTGATATTTGTACATGTGATGTATGTGCATGTGATATTTCAGCCTGCATATGGGTGTTATATCTCAGCATGCAATTGTGATTTCAGCTTTCAATGTATGTGTGTGTGTGTGTGATATTTCAGCCTGCGGTGCTTGACAATCTGGTGAGTTCCATGAAGTATGTGCTCACGGGGATGGGACTGCTGCGCATCAATCTGGAAAACCCCAAGAACAGGGCAAGTAGATGAGCCTTGATTGGGAAAACTGGGCTTAATGCATGTGCGTAAAGAGTCGTCCCAAATAAGCCTGTGAAGTCGACACAGGATCAAGGATGATGCTTTCTGCTTTTATTGTTTTTTTTGTTTAAAGGAAGTCTCTCCTTAGTGAAAATCCAGTTAAGGCGGAAAGCATCGTACCTGATTAGCTTGTGTGGACTGCACAGGCTAATCCAAGACAACACTTAACACACATGAATTAAATTCCGTTCTCCTAGAGCAAGGCTAACATGTAGCAATAGCATTGCAAAGCTGGTCTCAACGAACCTGCCATGTCACAGATATGTTCCCTGAGTGACCAGGCTCTAAAACTGTTATTTAAATGTCTATGTGTGATATTCAAAGAAGTTTTCAATAAATACAAAGGTTTGTTATGAATGATTACAAATGAGTTGAATTTGTTTATTCCCAAACTGAAAACAATACATGTCTCCATTAATTAAATTAAAATTGTAGCACAATGTCATGTGTATATGCAAAAAGGAGTAATTTCTTTGTGCAGAAAGTAGGCTGGGCTCTTATGATATCCTTGCATGCAATTCTTCTTGAAATGTGAAATATATGGTTTTGACAAGCCTCTTAAATAAATAAATATAACAGATCAAACATGTCAGTTTAACCTAAGATAGAGGTTGCCGTGACTTAGTGGATGTGGGGGCTGCCTAGCCACTAGGAGGTCACGGGTTCGGCCTCAACTTTGGGAGCGTTCTCTAGATCTCATTCATCGAAAGACACCAAGTACTGCTTCTACCCAGGAAACGAAATGGAGAGCATTTAAATAAGCCTTAGGCTTGCGATGCAATCAAGCTAAAATAAATAGGTTTAAACTAAACCTAATGTTATGGTTTAGACAAGCCTCTTTTATAAATAAATATAACAGATTAAAAATGTCATGTTAATCTAAGATGTTGTATTGCAGATTCATGCTCAAGTGATTCTGACGTGTGAGAACAGTTTTGACCAAAACAAGAACATGCTACCAGACGTGGGAAGGGCCCTTAAGTTCCTCTGGCATGACAAGGGGATCCGCTCTGCTGTCGCCCGCGGTTATGAATATGAGCTCAACGACTCCGCCATCTAGTGAGTGGGGCGTTATGCATGTGCTTAAAGTGTTGTCCCAGATTAGCTTTTGCAGTCCGCACAGGCCAATCAGGGACGACATCTTCCGCTTAAAGTAAAATTTCACTATGAAGAGACTTCCTTTAAACGAAAAATACCATACAAGCGGAAAGTGTTGTCCCTAATTAGGCTGAACGGACTGCAGAGGCTAATCCAGGATGACACTTTACGCACATGCATTAAGCCCAGTTTTCAGGTTTTATAGAAATAAATGAAGTCTCCTCTGTGCTTTATTATTGGGTTTGCATGCAAAAATTGTTAAAGAATTCTGCATTCATAAGTCTAAGTTTTTAGCTCACCTGATTGCTCAGGTGAGCTTTTAGGATCGGTCTTTGTCCGTCGTCTGTCTGTCCATCCACATTTGTTTGTAAACACTCTAGAGGCCACATTTCTTGAAATTTCATGAAACTTGGTCAGAAGATTTATCATAATGATACCTCGATGGAGTTCAAAACTGGGTCATGCTCGGTCAAAAATTTGGTCACGAGGTCAAAAAAAAGAAAAACCTTGTAAACACTGTAGAAGTCACATTTCATCCCCAATCTTCATGTAACTTTGTAAAAACGTTTGTCTTAATGTAATGTTGGTTGAGTTCAAAAGTGGTTCCGGTCCGTTGAAAAACATGGCCGCCAGTGGGCGGGGCATTTTTCCTTATTTGGCTAAAGAGAAACCTTGTGAACACTCTAGAAGTCACAATTTTTGCCCAATCATCACGAAACTTGGTCAAAACATTGGTTTTATTGATATCTCGGACGAGGTCGAAAATGGTCCAGATCGGTGAAAAAACATGGCCACCAGGGGGAGGGGCAGTTTTCTCTATATGTATATAGTGAAAACATGTGAACACTCTAGAAGTCACATGTTTGGTCCAATNTATATGGATCAAATACAGACATGCAGATATGTTGTTTTGTTGACAGTTATTTTGAGAACATGGATCATATTGTATATGGATCAAATACAGACATGCAGATATGTTGTTTTGTTGACAGTTATTTTGAGAACATGGATCATATTGTATATGGATCAAATACAGACATGCAGATATGTTGTTTTGTTGACAGTTATTTTGAGAACATGGATCATATTGTATATGGATCAAATACAGACATGCAGATATGTTGTTTTGTTGACAGTTATTTTGAGAACATGGATCATATTGTATATGGATCAAATACAGACATGCAGATATGTTGTTTTGTTGACAGTTATTTTGAGAACATGGATCATATTGTATATGGATCAAATACAGACATGCAGATATGTTGTTTTGTTGACAGTTATTTTGAGAACATGGATCATATTGTATATGGATCAAATACAGACATGCAGATATGTTGTTTTGTTGACAGTTATTTTGAGAACATGGATCATATTGTATATGGATCAAATACAGACATGCAGATATGTTGTTTTGTTGACAGTTATTTTGAGAACATGGATCATATTGTATATGGATCAAATACAGACATGCAGATATGTTGTTTTGTTGACAGTTATTTTGAGAACATGGATCATATTGTATATGGATCAAATACAGACATGCAGATATGTTGTTTTGTTGACAGTTATTTTGAGAACATGGATCATATTGTATATGGATCAAATACAGACATGCAGATATGTTGTTTTGTTGACAGTTATTTTGAGAACATGGATCATATTGTATATGGATCAAATACAGACATGCAGATATGTTGTTTTGTTGACAGTTATTTTGAGAACATGGATCATATTGTATATGGATCAAATACAGACATGCAGATATGTTGTTTTGTTGACAGTTATTTTGAGAACATGGATCATATTGTATATGGATCAAATACAGACATGCAGATATGTTGTTTTGTTGACAGTTATTTTGAGAACATGGATCATATTGTATATGGATCAAATACAGACATGCAGATATGTTGTTTTGTTGACAGTTATTTTGAGAACATGGATCATATTGTATATGGATCAAATACAGACATGCAGATATGTTGTTTTGTTGACAGTTATTTTGAGAACATGGATCATATTGTATATGGATCAAATACAGACATGCAGATATGTTGTTTTGTTGACAGTTATTTTGAGAACATGGATCATATTGTATATGGATCAAATACAGACATGCAGATATGTTGTTTTGTTGACAGTTATTTTGAGAACATGGATCATATTGTATATGGATCAAATACAGACATGCAGATATGTTGTTTTGTTGACAGTTATTTTGAGAACATGGATCATATTGTATATGGATCAAATACAGACATGCAGATATGTTGTTTTGTTGACAGTTATTTTGAGAACATGGATCATATTGTATATGGATCAAATACAGACATGCAGATATGTTGTTTTGTTGACAGTTATTTTGAGAACATGGATCATATTGTATATGGATCAAATACAGACATGCAGATATGTTGTTTTGTTGACAGTTATTTTGAGAACATGGATCATATTGTATATGGATCAAATACAGACATGCAGATATGTTGTTTTGTTGACAGTTATTTTGAGAACATGGATCATATTGTATATGGATCAAATACAGACATGCAGATATGTTGTTTTGTTGACAGTTATTTTGAGAACATGGATCATATTGTATATGGATCAAATACAGACATGCAGATATGTTGTTTTGTTGACAGTTATTTTGAGAACATGGATCATATTGTATATGGATCAAATACAGACATGCAGATATGTTGTTTTGTTGACAGTTATTTTGAGAACATGGATCATATTGTATATGGATCAAATACAGACATGCAGATATGTTGTTTTGTTGACAGTTATTTTGAGAACATGGATCATATTGTATATGGATCAAATACAGACATGCAGATATGTTGTTTTGTTGACAGTTATTTTGAGAACATGGATCATATTGTATATGGATCAAATACAGACATGCAGATATGTTGTTTTGTTGACAGTTATTTTGAGAACATGGATCATATTGTATATGGATCAAATACAGACATGCAGATATGTTGTTTTGTTGACAGTTATTTTGAGAACATGGATCATATTGTATATGGATCAAATACAGACATGCAGATATGTTGTTTTGTTGACAGTTATTTTGAGAACATGGATCATATTGTATATGGATCAAATACAGACATGCAGATATGTTGTTTTGTTGACAGTTATTTTGAGAACATGGATCATATTGTATATGGATCAAATACAGACATGCAGATATGTTGTTTTGTTGACAGTTATTTTGAGAACATGGATCATATTGTATATGGATCAAATACAGACATGCAGATATGTTGTTTTGTTGACAGTTATTTTGAGAACATGGATCATATTGTATATGGATCAAATACAGACATGCAGATATGTTGTTTTGTTGACAGTTATTTTGAGAACATGGATCATATTGTATATGGATCAAATACAGACATGCAGATATGTTGTTTTGTTGACAGTTATTTTGAGAACATGGATCATATTGTATATGGATCAAATACAGACATGCAGATATGTTGTTTTGTTGACAGTTATTTTGAGAACATGGATCATATTGTATATGGATCAAATACAGATATGCAGATATGTTGTTTTGTTGACAGTTATTTTGAGAACATGGATCGTATCTGCTCTCCGGTGTTCATTCCCACGCCTCGTGACGTTCTGAGAGCCAGAGTGAGAACTACCAGCGTCATTGAGACATGCTTCCAGATGAAGGGATGTCTTATCAGGTGAGACAGATGTTGACTTTGATAGTCATACAGATGAACCACACTCTGGGAAAACAGGGCTTAATATATGTGCGTAAAGCGTCGTCCCAGATAAGTCTGTGTGGTCTGCACAGGCTAATCAGGGACAAAACTTTCCGCTTTTTTGGTATTTTTCATTTAAAATAAAATCAAGTGCGTACGGAATGTGGCGCCCAAGTTCAGTTTGGTATGTAGAAAACTTCTGTTGCCTGTTATTGATTATGTTCTGTTTTAATGCAAGTTTTTTTAGTTTCTCCATTTCCCATGCTATGCATCCATGATATGTTTGAGCCTTATTGTGGGAATACTGGGCTTAATACATTGGCGTAGAAGTCATCCCAGATTAGCCTGTTCATGTAGTCTGCACAGCATAATCTGAAATGACACTTTCCGCTTTCATCATTTATTTATTTAAAAAAAAAGTCTTCTTGTTTAAAATCCAGTTTATACAGAAAGTGTTGTCCCTGATTAGCCATTAGCGCAAACTGCACAGGCTAATCTGGGATGACACTTTACACAAATGCATTAAGCCCCATTTTTCCAGAGCAAGGCTCAGTTGTAATCCTCCTAACGGACAGCTGATATCCACACTGACTATTTGGATCTCTTGTAAAGCACTGAAGCCTTGTGCCTGTCAGTGGGGTGCCAGTGTGTTGACAGGCATCAACTAATAATAGACAATGGTAGTCTAGAAGTGTGTCACACTTAGTGTACAGCTTAGAGTGTTTGACGAAATTGAGTTGGACATCGAAGCACACAGTTTTTTATTATAATTCATTGATCCATATACATGAATTAATGGTATGATATAATTTATAATATGACTGTATATGGAAGAATCTCATGCCAAAGTATTGTTTAACAGTTTGGATAATAAACTAATAACCATTATGCTCTTGTTTTTCACAAGTTGTGTTGTCTATGTATTTAAATGCTTAATCAAATATTCTAATATTTACATTCTCCCATGTTATAACAATTATTTGTGTTTGATTTACGAAAAACAAGTTATATTCTAACTTGCAATTTACAAGAATATGATATTTTGTAATTGGTTGAGTAAATACTGTCCATTAAAATAATTTACTGGGCAACTTATATAATAATCACAGTTTGTTTAGCAATATACGGTACTTATCTCTTATCAGAGTGTTTATTTCATACCTACCTCATGATCTTAATGTACTGAAAATGTACCTTATCACAACTATTGAAATGTTTTTATTGTAAATTGTATCAGTAATGTCTTAATTTAATAGCATTAGTAAATCCATCCATTCATTAATTCTTTTATGATATGACTCTTGCTCTGGGAAAATGGGACTTAATGCATGTAGGTAGTGTCATCCCAGATTAGCCTGTGCAGTCCACACAGGCTAATCAGGGACGACACTTTCCGTTTTTATTGTATTTTTTATTTTTATCGAACATCCAGTAATGGCCGAAAGTGTTGTCCCTGATTAGCCTTACGCACATGCATTAAGCTAATCTGGGACTACACTTTACGCATTAAGCCTGGTTCACAGAGTGCAGTTTATTTCTATGTTTGTATTCAGGTTGTTTGACGTTGGAGGTCAGAGGTCAGAGCGAAGGAAGTGGATCACGTGTTTTGACGACGTAAAGTCTGTGTTGTATGTATTGGCGCTAAGTGCCTATGACATGTGTCTTCTTGAGGACGCAAATGTGGTACGTTAAACCGCGATAATATAAATATATATAAGCCTCGCTCCAGGAAAAAGTGGTTTAATGCATGTGCATAAAGTGTCGTTCCAGATTATCCTGTGCAGTCCGCACAGGCTAATCAGGGACAACACTTTCCGCTTTTATGGTATTTTTTTGGTTTAAAGGAAATCTGTTCTTAGCAAAATCCAGGCAAGGCAGAAAATGTTGTCCCTCATTAGCCTGTGCGAACTGCACAGGCTTATCTGGGATGACACTTACTCACATGCATGAAGCCCCATTTTCCCAGAGCGAGGCTCATATACAATCTAGAAATATTTACATGTTCACTTTATCAGTCAGTTGACAGCAACTTTCTGATGCTTTGGAATTGATTGTCTGGAAAATGAAAACAAATATTGTTTTTATTCTTATACGATGGTCTGAAAAATATTTTTTCAATGGAAATGATAACTATATTTTGTTATGTTGGACAAGGGATAATGAAATTTTCAATATTTTTGGTAGTTTAACAACAATAATTGTGTTCTTTTTCTCTAGAATATTCAGCAAGTGCTTTGTGAAGAATTAGTTATTTATCACATTCCTTGTTTAACTGGGACGAATAATTGTGAAATGATAATCTTATTACTACTGAAGTTGACATTATTTTTTAAAGCCTCCATACTAATATTCAGTGCAGTTTTTAATGTAAGTTATTTTGAGTTATCTTTCTTGTTTAATGTAAGTTTTTTGAGTTATCTTTTTCTTGTTAAGTGTTTAATGTAACCTATTTCGAGTTACCTTTCTTGTCTGTAATTTCAGAACCGTCTGCAGGAAAGCTTGAAACTATTCCGGGGTATCTGCAATAACCGCTTTTTCTATAAGTCTTCTATGGTATGTGTGCATTGAAGGCAGTAGGGAACATTTAGTGGATAATTTGGGTATTACATTTAAAAACCTAAGCATCATTTTAAAGTAAAATTGTTGGAGATTTAACAAGTCATTTGATTATCAAGTCATTTAAAATGAAGTTATTTAGATATTGGATAATTTTGCAAATGATACTGTATTAAGGTAAATTATAAATAAGGCTTATTGGAGAAACATTATTGTTTTATGATTGTTCTGTATGTAAAATGTTTATTTATGTTAACCTCCTTGTAAAAGATAATGTTTGTTATGTTAACAACATAGATACACGATAATGTTTTTTACTGATCTCTTTCTTTTTCAGATTTTGTTTTTAAACAAACTTGATCTCTTTCAAGACAAAATCAGATTTTCTGGACGACATCTACGATACTTTTTTCCAGACTATACAGGTATAACAAAGGTTCTATGTAAGACACTGTACAGGTATAACAATGGTTCTATGTAAGACACTGTACAGGTATAACAAAGTTTCTTTGTAAGACATTATACAGGTATAACAAAGGTTCTATGTAAGACACTATACAGGTATAACAAAGGTTCTATGTAAGACACTGTACAGTTATAACAAAGGTCCTATGTGAGACACTGTACAGGTATAACAAAGGTTATATGTTAGACACTGTACAGGTATAACACAGGTTCTATGTAAGAAACTGTACAGGTATAACAAAGGTTATATGTAAGACACTGTACAGGTATAACAAAGGTTCAATGTAAGACACTGTACAGGTAAAACAAAGGTTCTATGTAAGACACTGTACAGGTATAACAAAGGTTCTATGTAAGACACTATACATGTATAACAAAGGTTCTATGTAAGACTCTATACAGGTATAACAAAGGTTCTATGTAAGACACTGTACAGTTATAACAAAGGTTCTATGTAAGACACTGTGCAGGTATAACAAAGGTTATATGTAAGACACTATACAGGTATAACAAAGGTTCTATAAAAGACACTATACAGGTATAACAAAGGTTCTATGTAAGACACTATACAGGTATAACAAAGGTTGTATGTAAGACACTATACATGTATAACAAAGGTTCTATGTAAGACTCTTTACAGGTATAACAAAGGTTCTATGTAAGACACTGTACAGGTATAACAAAGGTTCTATGTAAGACACTGTGCAGGTACATGTGCATAACAAAGGTTCTATGTAAGACACTATACAGGTATAACAAAGGTTCTATGTAAGACACTGTACAGGTATAACAAAGGTTCTATGTAAGACACTGTAAATTTGAGCATCGCCCTGATAAAACGGGTCTTTGTGCATGTGGGCTTTATGCATATGCGTAAAGTGTCGTCCCAGATTTAAAGGAAGTCTCTTCTTAGCGAAAATCCAGTTTAGGCGGAAAGTGTCGTCCCTGATTAGCCTGTGCAGACTGCACATGCTTATCTGGGACAACACTTTACGCAGATGCATTAAGCCACATTTTTCCGAGCGTGTGTCATTTATTTACTATTTATTGTTGCTATTTATATCATTACAATATCTCTCATCGTAAAAAAAATAGCAACATGTCTTTTTTAGTTATGTATGTATGTATTGTGTCAGCAGTTTGTGAAAAACTCAAACCACACAATTGTGTATTGAAAGATGCTTTAAAGACTGCTGTTTCCATTCTAAGAAGGGTGTAACATTTTTTAACAAGTAATTTTTCATTAAAATAAAGTATTTGTATTTAGAAGATTTTATATTTACTTAAAATGTTAACTTCATTGAAACTAAATTTTATGGATTTATTTTGCATGTTGTTTTTGACTTCTCCAAAAGATACAAACAGTTATTGACAGGACTGTTGTCATTCTATAACACATTTGAGCCGTGTTATGGGAAAACTGGACTGAATGCATGTGAGTACAGTGTCACACGGGCTAATCAGGGACAACACTTACAGCTTTTATGGAATTTTTCCTTTAAATGAAGTCTCTTCTAATCAAACTCCAGTTTAGGAAGAAAGTTTCATCCCAGATTAGCTTGTCCACACTGGCTTATCTGGGCCGACACTTTACATACATGTTTTAAGCCCAGTTTTCACAGAACGAGGTTGATGTATAACGAGGCTCATTTTATCATACAAGTTCAGCCATTTTATTACTGAGTGAGCCTTTGAAGAGCTTTATAAGAACTTTCTCGAGAAGCAAATAAGATATGGTATATAATGACAACTCCTTACTGATCTTTTTCACTATATTATCATTTAAACAAGAACCAGAAAACTATTTTTTTTTACAAAAACATACTCATTAATCTGGGAAGTTGTTTACTTATGTGACATCATTTGACATTGATGTTGTCATTTTTCAGAAATACCATCAAGGTTTTGATCATTAAATCAAAAACTAGAAAACGTTAATGCTCAAAGTTGTATTTTACACAATCCTATTTAACTGTCTGCAGGTCCAGACAAGGATGTGGACAGTGCTGCCCGCTACATACAGCAGTTGTTCCAGCAGCAGAACTCACTGCCTGGCAAAGTCATCTACCCACACTTCACCACCGCAACCGACACATCCAACATCCAGGTCGTTTTCCAGGTTGTCATGGATACTATCCTCAGAGAGAACCTTCGCCAGGCATCCATATTGTGATAGCCTCTCATCAGCGCTGTTTGGATACCTATTTATTGTTATAAAAATTGCAGTCATCACCATTATCGTACTTTATTGTGTAAAGCGTGCAACCATAACATGCACAAACTATTTAAATTAAAACTTGGAGTTAAAAATCTGAGCATAATACACTGTAAAGTATGGTATGTTTTTTACCAAGGCAGCCCTCATTCTTATGTAATAATTTGACAGCAGGAAAATTGTTACAGACTCAGCTATAAAAAGCTCTTAATCTGACCAAGGCTGGTTTCAAATTGACCATTGTAGAGCTTGTGAATTTGCTCTTGTTGTGATCACTTAACACACTTGGGACATTTGGGGCACTGTGTGGTTTGATGGGATGTCACTTGGGACTCTGTGTGGTTTGATGGGATGTCACTTGGGACATTGTGTGGTTTGATGGGATGTCACTTGGGACACTGTGTGGTTTGATGGGATGTCACTTGGGACACTGTGTGGTTTGATGGGATGTCAATATGGGACACTGTGTGGTTTGATGGGATGTAAATCATTTATGCTGCTTTTGAGTCTATGTTAAGTTATCTTAAGGTTGAATGTAATGAGATGTGTAGGTGCATGTATGCATTCTTTGGTGTTAAAAAAGGTACATTTGGTTCACAAGTTAAGACAACCATTATTTTTTTGGTGTCATTGCGTTTCTAGGAGTGTGATAGAAATACAAATGGTCCAGATAATTTTATGCATCATATTAAATGTCCATCTGCCGGTTACAAGGTTCCCACATCAGATCTCACAAACTGAAGATCCGAATGGGACAAAATTATATGCAGCATCTTTTAAATAGTAAGTTCATTCTGTTCCAATGATTTTTTCATAAAGTTATATTGCCCTTTGATTAAAAAAAAGGGATTTTGTAAGGAATTGTGTGTTTCTTGTTAGGAATTGTGTGTTTCTTCGCAAGATCTCATGAACTTATGATTGGAATTTGCTGTAACTGTATATTTATCCTTATAGTGTAGAGATGTGCATATTTTGGCATGATTTCATTCCAAGTTTTATTAGGGAGTTTGATTATAATTAGGATTTGGACATTTCCTAAGGCATTTTTCATGTCTGCACACAAAAGTCAGATCAGACCAGTCTTTATGGGAGTTATTTCCCTTTTAATATTAAGTTGCTTATTTTTTTGTTTCATGCTTGCATTCCATTCACCCATTGACAAAACACTTTTTGAGGAAATATCCAGCAGTTTCAGTGATATTTTTGTTTTATTAAGTATCTTCATTGTAAATGACTACCTAAGGGACCTTGAATACAATCTGACAAGTCTTTGGTATAGAATGATCTCGAATGTATAGATGATAATGTTTGAACGATTGATTCATTTTAACCTTTATCGTAGACAAATGACCCTTTGAATACACATCAAGAGTTTGGAAGGTTCTTTCTGAGAAGGCTTATTATAAGATTTGTCGGCTATGAGAAATAGACTCTCCTGTTCATGTGATATGATAATGTGCTGCATTCATATATAGTGCCTTTATTGCTTGTTAAGATTCAATATTTCTCATTTCTGGGATAGATGCAATTTAGTTGTGTATTTGTTGACTCTATATTTTGTAAGTCAATAATGTTATTCTATTTTCAATGTTTGCATTTAAAATGCTGTACAATTGTTGACCATGAGTGTAGTTGTTTTCTTTATATTATTATGTCCCCCTTTGAAGAAGAGGGGGTATATTGTTTTGCACATGTCGGTCCGTCGATAGGTCGGTCCGTCCGTCCACCAGATGGTTTCCGGATGATAACTCAAGAACGCTTAGGCCTAGGATCATGAAACTTCATAGGTACATTGATCATGACTGGCAGATGACCCCTATTGATTTTGAGGTCACTAGGTCAAAGGCTAAGGTCACAGTGACTAAAAATAGTAAAATGGTTTCCGGATGATAACTCAAGAACGCTTACGCCTGGGATCATGAAACTTCATAGGGACATTGGTCATGACCGGCAGATGACCCCTATTGATTTTCAGGTCACTAGGTCAAAGGTCAAGGTCACAGTGACCTGAAGCAGTAAAATGGTTGACTGGAAATAGGAAAATGGTTTCCGGATGATAACTCAAGAACGCTTACGCCTGGGATCATGAAACTTCATAGGGACATTGGTCATGACCGGCAGATGACCCCTATTGATTTTCAGGTCACTAGGTCAAAGGTCAAGGTCACAGTGACCTGAAGCAGTAAAATGGTTGACTGGAAATAGGAAAATGGTTTCCGGATGATAACTCAAGAACGCTTACGCCTGGGATCATGAAACTTCATAGGGACATTGGTCATGACTGGCAGATGACCCCTATTGATTTTGAGGTCACTAGGTCAAAGGTCAAGGTCACAGGTCAAGGTCACAGTGACTGGAAATAGGAAAATGGTTTCCGGATGATAACTCAAGAACGCTTACGCCTGGGATCATGAAACTTCATAGGGACATTGGTCATGACCGGCAGATGACCCCTATTGATTTTCAGGTCACTAGGTCAAAGGTCAAGGTCACAGTGACCTGAAGCAGTAAAATGGTTGACTGGAAATAGGAAAATGGTTTCCGGATGATAACTCAAGAACGCTTACGCCTGGGATCATGAAACTTCATAGGGACATTGGTCATGACTGGCAGATGACCCCTATTGATTTTGAGGTCACTAGGTCAAAGGTCAAGGTCACAGTGACTGGAAATAGGAAAATGGTTTCCGGATGATAACTCAAGAACGCTTACGCCTGGGATCATGAAACTTCATAGGGACATTGGTCATGACCGGCAGATGACCCCTATTGATTTTCAGGTCACTAGGTCAAAGGTCAAGGTCACAGTGACCTGAAGCAGTAAAATGGTTTCCGGATGATAACTCAAGAACGCTTACGCCTAGGATCATGAAACTTCATAGGTACATTGATCATGACTGGCAGATGACCTCTATTAATTCTCAGGTCACTAGGTCAAAGGTCAAGGTCACAGTGACTCACAGTAAAATGGTTTCCTGATGATAACTCAAGAATAATTAGGCCTAGGATCATGAAACTTCATAGGTTCATTGATAATGACTCGCAGATGACCCCTATTGATTTTAAGGTCACTAGGTCAAAGGTCAAGGTC
The DNA here is from genome assembly GCA_007657795.1 of Dreissena rostriformis. Classification (NCBI taxonomy): domain Eukaryota; kingdom Metazoa; phylum Mollusca; class Bivalvia; order Myida; family Dreissenidae; genus Dreissena; species Dreissena rostriformis. Next base: position 368,029 of record VMBQ01000005.1, on the reverse strand, counting down.
ACAGTGACTTGAAATAGAAAAATGGTTTCCGGATGATAACTCAAGAACGCTTATGCCAAGGATCATGAAACTTCATAGGTACATTGAGCATGACTGGAAATTACCCCTATTGATTTTCAGTTCATTAGGTCAAAGGTCAAGGTCACAGTGACTCAAAACTGTAAAATGGTTTCCGGATGATAACTCAAGAACGCTTACGCCTAGGATCATGAAACTTCATAGGTACATTGATCATGACTGGCAGATTACCCCTATTGATGTTCAGGTCAATAGGTCAGAGGTCAAGGTCATGGTGACTCAATACAGTAAAATGGCTTCCGTATGGTAACTCAAGAAAGCTTACGCCTAGGATCATCAAACTAAATAGGTACATTGATCATGACTGGCAGATGACCTCTATTAATTCTCAGGTCACTAGGTCAAAGGTAAAGGTCACAGTGACTCACAGTAAAATGGTTTCCTGATGATAACTCAAGAATAATTAGCTCTAGGATCATGAAACTTCATAGGTTCAATGATAATGACTCGCAGATGACCCCTATTAATTTTCAGGTCACTAGGTCAAAGTTCAAGGTCAGGGTGACTCGACACAGTAAAATGGTTTCCGGATGATAACTCAAGAAGGCTTACGGGTAGGATCATGAAACTTCAAAGGTCAAAGGTTAAAGTCATAGTGACTCAAAACAGTTAAATGGTTTCCTGATGATAACTCAAGAATACTTAGGCCTATGATCATGAAACTTCATAGGTACATTGATCATGACTGGCAGATGACCCTTATTGATTTTCAAGTCACTAGGTCAAAGGTCAAGTTCACAGTGACAAAAAACGTATTCACACAATGACTGCCACTACAACTGACAGCCCATATGGGGGCATGCATGTTTAACAAACAGCCCTTGTTTGCATAAAATTAGTTTATAGTTATATAAACACATTAGATGAAATGGCTCTAATTTTCTAACAGATGCAGTATTTTACACATTACTCAAGTAACTGCCACTTTTTAGTTTTTACCTGACCCAAAAAATGATTTTCACTCTCTTTTTTATAATTTAGACCCCCCACCCCCCCAGTAAAGATGTTGGGCTATAATTGATTGCAAATGTTATTTCAATTTCATCTTAAAGTTCAACAGTTTTCGCTCCAGTTTAAGCTCATTCCCAAACTTCATGTTTGTTGGTATAATATCGCAGTTAAGTGTGATAGACACCCAAATCATTATGACCCTTGGATTACTTAAAATTGTCCTTATAAGACATTCCTGTTCTCTTAGTGCAACCGTTGTAATCTTCACCAAACATCTGTCAAATATTGTTGAACGTTATATATTTGTCTTATTCAATAATTATAAAAGATGAAATTGATTCAAAGCGTTCGGACCAAAAAATCTTTAGGACCAAAAAATCTTTGTTAATAATGTTAAGTAAACTGTTTCCTCTCAAATGTACAACATTTTGTAATGCTCAGTTACACTGTAAACGATTATCTTGGGCACTGTTTGTTAGAATATATAGTGAAACTTCCAGATTAAACTCGTTCTGGGAAAACGGGGCTTAATGCATGTACGCAAAGTGTTGTCCCAGCTTAGCCTGTGTTGTCCGCACAGGTTTATTAGGGACGAAACTTTCCACCTAGACTGGCTTTTCATTCAGAAGAGACTTCCTTTTAAGGAAAAATTCAATATAAGCGGAAGTTTCGTCACAAATAAGCCGGTTTGGACTGCACAGGGTAATATCGTACGATACTTAACGCTATGGATTACTGGGTAAGCCCTGTTTTCCCAGAGCGTGGCTCAGATGTTTTGTTCAATAAAGGCGTTGCTGTTTATACACGTGTTCAATCATGAGGCACTTTCTTCCTGATGTCAATAACGCTGCAACTGGAATGGTGTTACCTTTCATTGAATAACATTGTTTATTGCTTACATGTACGGCGTTGCTTGAATGCTTGCTTGAATACCTGGATAGTTTCTCCATGTTGCTCTCTTGTCAGTGGAGTGAATGTGAAACATAATTAATGATTGCTTCCATGTTTCGCCTGATCTCGCTCATTACATTTCTGGTGATTCATGAACATAATGGCATACATTGTGAATTCATGCATTGTATTGAATATTTATTGTATTTTACTTTTATCGGAAACATGATTACCAGTGCAATGGCATGATTTTACTGTTGTTTTACTTCTTTTGTCATTGTCAAGCTTAGTAGACCAGACGATGATTTGCTGCCCCAAAATTTCTGGTTACTAGCTCTGTATCTATGACGTCAGGACAGTTACAGATTGCACAATCTCGCTGCCTACGTTACGTGTGATATGTTCAAGATGTCATTTCTAGATACCGTGTTGTTTCTTAAGGGATGAATGAATTTGTTGTATATTATCAGGCCATGCCTGAGTTACATTTATGTTTCCACGCAGTAGGAGGATTAACTCATTGCACTTGTCCGCAAGTTCGTCCCAAAACTTTGTTTTGGACTCCTCTTTAACTACTGGGTGTATTGAGGTCAAACTTTCACAGTTGAATGAACTTAATGTATAGATAATCGTAACGAAAGGAGTTTGGGCTGTGATGATTTTCGGCAGAATTATAGCCCTTTGTGTATATTTCCAATAAATAATATATCATCGCATTAAGCATGTGTTTTCAACTAAATACTAGGTTGATCTCGCTGAACCTTTAAGTGTAATGACCTCAGCATGGAGATGATCGTATTGAAAGGAATTTTGCTTACACCAGTTTTGGCATTATTATGGCCGTTTATCTGTTTTACCACAATATTATTTGTAGTTTCAAGTTATTGTGTTTTAACTCCTCTGTAACTATTGATTGAACATCGCTCAAACTTTAACTGTTGAATGACTTTTATTTGTAGATGATCGTAAAGGAAGGATAAGTGGCTGTGTCCAGTTTTGACTGAACTAGTCTATGGTCCTTTGTCTTTTTTGGCTACTGTAGAATATACAGTGGATATGTCTGTGTCCAAACATATGCTGTGGGGGCATTGGTGTCTGTGAGACATTTCCAGTTATATTGTTGTTAAACCATTTATTGTTACAGATATTTATATCATTATAAAGTAATAAAATAATGACATATACACGTGTTTCGTTAATTGTATACAAAATACAAATAGATCTACAAATAATACAAATTTTATTTAAAGTCGGTTTGTACAAAACAAGTATAACATATAAGCGATGTATCGCTATTGACCAACATAATATAACAACAAACATATAACAAATAGACAATCGAACATAACATGAAATTTACATTATGTACAAAAACAGTTTCATCCTAGAGTTCAATTATAAATTTAAATAATTTAATTAACCTGAATACAATAAACATGATTATTTTAACATGTTAAAACAAAAGAACTATGGCATGAGATACAATTATAGTATTTAGACAGTTAAGATCATAGCAATATATTAAAAATAAATTAAAGATAACTTAGGAATAAAAATTGCGCTGCAGTTGCTGATCTTGACCTGGGTCTAAGAGCTGCTATAAAAAAAAATAAGGTAAAAGTCTGACAATGAATATGGACACAAAAGTGTGACAAATAAAAAATGTCTTAAGAAACTCATCAGCAGCTACCTCACAAAAACACAAGCATAATGAGTTATTTCAAATGGTACATAAAATTTATATAAAAAATATGATGCCACCATCCGGGAGGACTCCGACTCAGAGAAGCCGCGTCCAGACCCGCCAAGGCCAAAGGAGTCAACCAACAGCACCTCCCCGGTCGTAAATGTTGCCAAAGACTTCCAGGTAGCCCGGGGATCTCCACACCCCCGACTCTACAAGAGGGTCGGTGGCCTGGATCACCCCTGACCTTGAAACTCGCCCTTTAATCCTAAGATTAAAGATAGGAAATCAACGGCCTCTCTGGTTCGGACCAAGCTCCCAGATGGTTCGATCTCGACATGATAAAAAAGTACACTGGGCAACTGCCATTTATATGTATACAAACAAAAATTTCATGCACAAAATAATATTACATGCAGAACAAAGCAAAACTGGCAAAAGCAAATAACAGAGCAATAATATTAGCCATACTAGGTACAACAGCAAAAACATCTGCAATCCTCCCCGTCCCACGAGCCTATCAGACTTCGGAACTGGTTAAGTCCCGTCACATCCCTGAAGTGCTGGGGTAACGAGTTCCAGAGCCTGGGAGCCGCGGAACGGAAAGACTTGAGACCATAACTGGTACTTCTTACCCTTCTTTCAGCTGTATCAGTGTACCTAAAAGAGTAAGATTTTTTTTTTTAATTTTTATAAGATCATGAAGATATGTTGGTGTTTGTTTATTGATTATCTTATATGTTTCTATAGCCATTTGTCTTAGCCTTCTTATTTTTAAGCTTGGCAGTTTTGATTTTCTAAGCAACCCTTCACAATCAGACTTATAGTCATTATAAATAAATCTTAGAGCTCTTTTCTGTATGTTTTCTATTTTCTTAGTATTTATTTCTCCACAGAAATGCCATGTTAATGGACATAAATTGAAGTTTGAGAAAATGAATGAATAATATATATTAAGTTTTCCAAGTTTACACAGGTTCCTACCAATACGCCTTAGAACATTTAATTGTCTGGATGCCTTTTTACATAAGTTGGAAATGTGTTTGTCAAAATTAAGTTTATAATCTATTGTAACCCCTAATAAGAGAACCTCATCCTTACAGTTTTTTTTTGTTACCTGACAAGTCAAAAGAGATATTAGCTTAGTGAGTTTTCGACCCTATTGCGATTGCCTGAAATTTATCAGGATTTGCTTGCATTTTATTGTCTGAGAACCATTTTATGAAGGATATACTGTCATTTTCTAAGGTAGATTTAACTATATCTAGAGTATGATGTGCAAAAGATAAAGGTATTATCATCAGCATAATTGTACAGATTACTGTCTTGAACAAAATGGAAAATGTCATTGATGAATATACATGTGTATTAAAGAGGACGGGACCTAATATTGAGCCTTGGGGTACACCTTTATATATTTCTTGAAAGTCACTTTTAAATTGAACTATTTTAATACATTGTTTTCTTTCACTCAAGTAACTATGAATTAATTTTTAAGAGTTTTTAGATACACCATAATACTTTAATTTTAGGGAAAGGAGATCATGAGGCAGACAGTCAAAAGCTTTGGATAATTCCATTAAAACTGAGGCAACATATTTGTTTTCATCTAACGCCCTTTTCCAGTCTTCGATTACTTTCAGTCTGGCAGCCACATCCAGGTCTAAATGCAGATAGATAAGTTTTGAAATGATGGTCGAAACATTTTGTTAGTTGAGTATTTAAAGCCCTTTCAAAGATTTTTGATATTGTGGGAAGGATGCTGACCGGGCGATAGTTTTCTTTTTTCAAGTGTATTTTTTTTCTTGTGTACAGGTGTTACTTGAGCTTTTTTTTATTCATCTGGAAATACTGAGTTTTCAAAGGATTTATTAATTAGGGAGGTAATACTTGTTGATACAGTATCTTTTGAGAGTTCAAGTAATTTTGGTGATATACCATCAGCACCGGTGGCTTTTTTACAATTCAAATTATCAATTTATTTCTTGATAAAAGAATCCTGTACGGGTTGAAAACTTAATTCAGATTCAATAGTGTTTTTTTTTATTTAATTGAGACTATGCTGGGATGGTATGTTGCAATAATCATTATGCCAGCCCAACCCACATTGTTCAAAACGGCGGGATGCATTGTTCTCAGCCGGCAACCTAATCCTTGTCCGGACAAGCCATTTTTTTACAAACCAGGTTGTTTTGTTGAACACCCATTTTTATTTTTTATTTGGGGTTGTTGGGTCAAAGGGCATGGCTATGTAGACAGTTGTGTAACTTTTCTGAGCAAACACTGGTCGACCCCTATGCATATGTTCTTACAACTTGAACAGCGAGTGTTTTGGTCATAACGTGTACTGCAGAAGCGTTGCGTCCTCATCCTTCTTATTGACCCGTGTGAATCCACTCTAAGCATGATGGGAACGCACTACTTTTCAAAAATGGTGTTAATATTAAGCACGCAGAAGGAATTCTATCGTACTTTGCTTTCAGTATATGTTGACCATGTACCTCAGACACCCCTGTCTGACACTCTTAAGTGATAAAATACACACATTTTTTGCCAAAAATATGTATATAGTCATATATTTTGCTCGAAAATAAAAAATAAACGAAAGTGAAAGTACATAGTACAAAAAGTCATGAATTCAATAAAAATAAAAAATAAAAATAATGATTGGATTCTTTAACGGACTTGTTCACATAATTATTTTGGCATGTTTTGAAGTTTGTCATAAAATGCTTAGAATTGATAGATGTAAACGTCGGACCTAAATAGCTCCAGTATAAAACAAGAATAAAATTAAAGAAAAAAAGTAATCCACACCGGGGCTCGAACCAATGACAATTAGAGTAAAGTCTAGCGCTTAAACCACTCGGCCATCCTTGCTGATTAAGAATGATGTGTATTTTTTATACTTTATATAAGCAATCCTCGTTATGTCACAAAATATAAAGATAACAACAGAACTTTCCAAATTATTCAATAGTTTCGCGTTTGTTACGCTTTATAATTTTCAGGTTTTTTTAATCGTCCAAAGATGCATATAATGTATATTTAAGAGCATGGTAAATGTTCAGTATTTTTTTTTTTTATCGCAGTATCATAACTGCAATGAAAATTTGAAGATCTGAAACCTTTTTTTTTTCAATTTTGTCAATTTATCAAAACGTGAACAGGTCCCTTTAAGGTCAATATTGACTGAGTAGTGTATTTACAATCACTTTTAAATGATATAGTATGGGCTTATACATAATCGTCAGACCTCCGCAGACTTCTTTATGTCGAACTCGTAATGCCACTTAATGGTGTTTAGTAAAGCGTCGCGGTATAAAAGGCGATACTAACGCAGCGTCGTCCCAGACTGTTTGTAACGTGTAGATGCTCCCTTTTAATTTTAGGATCTTTAGGTCAAATGTCAAGGTTGAAGGGACCAAAAGAACCATGGTACAACATCGACAATCGTAAAACCTTGCCTGGGTCATAACTATGTAATTTTTTAGACGTTTAGAATAAGACTTGCTTATGCGATCATTTGGTAAAAGGTCAACACAAACAACACACCTGTTAGTACAAAAAAACATTGGAACAATTACAACAATTAGGCCTTTTAATGTTTGTTGGAAGTTGCTAGATACGGTAGGTTTTATTGGAAAAAAAATCACATTAAGTATTGCAAAGGTCAATGTCAGACTGACACACATTTGTATAATCTTATCCATGTTAATTACTCTGGACTCGTGACTTAACAATTATGTTTAAGACGGAGAGTAAGTACGTTTTTGTTATTTATCAATAATCATAATCAACTGACCGTTGAAAAACATTGTTTGGGCAATCTAACAATTATGGAACTTCACTTAAACTTAAAAGTATATTATGTGCAAACTATGTGACAGCAACAACAACAGTAGCATCAAGAACAATGAGAACAACAACAAAAATACAATCACATTGGTCATGAGTAATATACAGTGAATATGTTATTCTTAGTTTTTTGTTAACGGTGGCAGAGAGAAGCTTGGATTCGGATAATCTTGGATGATTTAACAACATTTAGCAACCACTAAAGTATCAAGGCGCAGATAGAGTAGAGAACAAAAGGCGCAGATAGCGTGGAGAACACAAGGCGCAGATAGCGTAGAGAACACAAGGCGCATATAGAGTAGAGAACAAAAGGCACAGATAGCGTAGAGAACAAAAGGCGCAGATAGCGTAGAGCACACAAGGCGCAGATAGCGTAGAGAACACAAGGCGCAGATAGCGTAGAGAACACAAGGCGCAGATAGAGAAGAGAACACAAGGCGCAGATAGAGTAGAGCACACAAGGCACAGATAGCATAGAGAACACAAGGCGCAGATAGCGTAGAGCACACAAGGCGCAGATAGAGTAGAGAACAAAAGGCGCAGATAGCGTAGAGTACACAAGGCGCATATAGCGTAGATAACACAAGGCGCAGATAGCATAGAGAACACAAGGCGCAGATAGAGTAGAGAACAAAAGGCGCAGATAGCGTAGAGCACACAAGGCGCAGATAGCGTAGAGAACACAAGGCGCAGATAGAGTAGAGAACACAAGGCGCAGATAGAGTAGAGAACGCAATATCGAATTCAAGGCGCAGATAGCGTAGTCAACACAATTTCGTCTTCGAGCTTTTCCAAGGTATCGGCACAATCGTATTAAACCAGTAAATAAAATTAGTATGCAGCAGTATTACGAAATTAGATTCAATTATCGCATGGACCTGAATATTTATTTACGTTGTATTTGGTACATGAAGGTGGGCTCATAGTTTAGAGTTTCGCATGTATCGACAAAATGAATTCTTTAAATATTATATGAGGTATGCGAATCATTTGTTAATGTCATAAATCAAATTCAACTGGAAAAAATATTGAACGGAGCTTTTGCGGCTTTAAAATATGATTTTTTGTTAAAATAATCTTCACCGGGAGATGGNCTATCGTACTTTGCTTTCAGTATATGTTGACCATGTACCTCAGACACCCCTGTCTGATACTCTTAAGTGATAAAATAAACACAATTTTTGCCAAAAATATGTATATAGTCATATATTTAGCTCGAAAATAAAAAATAAACGAAAGGGAAAGTACATAGTACAAAAAGTCATGAATTCAATAAAAATAATAATAAAAAAATAATGATTGGATTCTTTAACGGACTTGTTCACATAATTATTTTGGCATGTTTTGAAGTTTGTCATAAAATGCTTAGAATTGATAGATGTAAACGTCGGACCTAAATAGCTCCAGTATAAAACAAGAATAAAATTAAAGAAAAAAAGTAATCCACACCGGGGCTCGAACCAATGACAATTAGAGTAAAGTCTAGCGCTTAAACCACTCGGCCATCCTTGCTGATTAAGAATGATGTGTATTTTTTATACTTTATATAAGCAATCCTCGTTATGTCACAAAATATAAAGATAACAACAGAACTTTCCAAATTATTCAATAGTTTCGCGTTTGTTACGCTTTATAATTTTCAGGTTTTTTTAATCGTCCAAAGATGCATATAATGTATATTTAAGAGCATGGTAAATGTTCAGTATTTTTTTTTTTTATCGCAGTATCATAACTGCAATGAAAATTTGAAGATCTGAAACCTTTTTTTTTTCAATTTTGTCAATTTATCAAAACGTGAACAGGTCCCTTTAAGGTCAATATTGACTGAGTAGTGTATTTACAATCACTTTTAAATGATATAGTATGGGCTTATACATAATCGTCAGACCTCCGCAGACTTCTTTATGTCGAACTCGTAATGCCACTTAATGGTGTTTAGTAAAGCGTCGCGGTATAAAAGGCGATACTAACGCAGCGTCGTCCCAGACTGTTTGTAACGTGTAGATGCTCCCTTTTAATTTTAGGATCTTTAGGTCAAATGTCAAGGTTGAAGGGACCAAAAGAACCATGGTACAACATCGACAATCGTAAAACCTTGCCTGGGTCATAACTATGTAATTTTTTAGACGTTTAGAATAAGACTTGCTTATGCGATCATTTGGTAAAAGGTCAACACAAACAACACACCTGTTAGTACAAAAAAACATTGGAACAATTACAACAATTAGGCCTTTTAATGTTTGTTGGAAGTTGCTAGATACGGTAGGTTTTATTGGAAAAAAAATCACATTAAGTATTGCAAAGGTCAATGTCAGACTGACACACATTTGTATAATCTTATCCATGTTAATTACTCTGGACTCGTGACTTAACAATTATGTTTAAGACGGAGAGTAAGTACGTTTTTGTTATTTATCAATAATCATAATCAACTGACCGTTGAAAAACATTGTTTGGGCAATCTAACAATTATGGAACTTCACTTAAACTTAAAAGTATATTATGTGCAAACTATGTGACAGCAACAACAACAGTAGCATCAAGAACAATGAGAACAACAACAAAAATACAATCACATTGGTCATGAGTAATATACAGTGAATATGTTATTCTTAGTTTTTTGTTAACGGTGGCAGAGAGAAGCTTGGATTCGGATAATCTTGGATGATTTAACAACATTTAGCAACCACTAAAGTATCAAGGCGCAAATAGAGTAGAGAACAAAAGGCGCAGATAGCGTGGAGAACACAAGGCGCAGATAGCGTAGAGAACACAAGGCGCATATAGAGTAGAGAACAAAAGGCACAGATAGCGTAGAGAACAAAAGGCGCAGATAGCGTAGAGCACACAAGGCGCAGATAGCGTAGAGAACACAAGGCGCAGATAGCGTAGAGAACACAAGGCGCAGATAGAGTAGAGAACACAAGGCGCAGATAGAGTAGAGCACACAAGGCACAGATAGCATAGAGAACACAAGGCGCAGATAGCGTAGAGCACACAAGGCGCAGATAGAGTAGAGAACAAAAGGCGCAGATAGCGTAGAGTACACAAGGCGCAGATAGCGTAGAGAACACAAGGCGCAGATAGAGTAGAGAACACAAGGCGCAGATAGAGTAGAGAACACAAGGCGCAGATAGAGTAGAG
>VMBQ01000005.1:269603-347689 GCA_007657795.1 Dreissena rostriformis | reverse complement strand
TTACATGAAGCATTTGTGTAACATTGACCCTAGATGTGAATCGTATGACCTTACATGAAGTATATTGTGTGACGTTGACCTTAACCCTAGACATGAACCTTGACCTTTACCCTAGACATGAATCTTACAAATGACACACAGCAAGGAAGAAGATGGAGAAGAATTATGGAAGGTTATTACAGAATCCACTGATGCATAGTAAAATAATGGCTAAATAATAAATATTTCTACAAATGTGTGACCTTTGATGTGTGACCTTGACTTTGGTAAAAAACATATAGGTCTTGCACTGCCTGATAATTGAGAACAATTACATCAGGACATTTTGAGAATCCATTTTAGTATGTTAGAATCCTTACCAAATAAGGCATATTTAATCAAAATGTGTGATTTTGACCTTTATGTGTGACTTTGACCATGACCCTATCAACCTGGATCTTATATTTGACACTCAGCTAGATAATGAAGAACAATTGTGGACAGTTATTACAGAATCCCTTGATGCATAGTAAAGGAATGACTAAATAATGAATAATTCATCAAATTTGTGACCTTTGACCTCAATGTGTGATCTTGACCTTAGCCCCTATGATTATGGGTGTTGAATGTGAAGCACCCCCAGATGATTGAGAACAACTATGGAAAGTTTCATGGCTCTGGCTCATGTGTAAATGGAGATAAAGCTCTAAGCTTTAATACAAAGCTTTTTTTTTCAAGATACAAAGGGCCATAACTCCGTTATTAACAGATGGTGTACAATGTCATTTGGCGTGCATCATCCTCTTATCCATATATATATATACTCATACCAAGTTTCAATGAAATCCGCCAAAGCTCTTCCAAGATATGGCTCCGGACACAAAAGTGCCGAACGGACGGACGGACGGACAACGCCAAAACAATATCCCTCCGCCTATGTCGGGGGATAAAAATACGACATTAAACATAAAACATATGATAAAAAAAGACTCAGAATTTCAACTTTTTAAGGCACGATAAAAGTACGAGTGCCACCTACATCCCTTCTTGTTAGCAAGAAACATTTACGGGATAAACCACATTTGATAAGAGAGAAAGCCTATTTTCCAAAACTAAATTGCACAACAAAGTTATTTAACACATTGCAGACGATTGATATTTTTACGCCGAGAAATCTGTATCATTTAATAAGCGACATTGACAACAAGCAGATCTTTTCAGACGCCAATTCTGAGACGTTCGTTGTCTTACGTGCTATGTTGTGGATTCCAGTATTTTGGTTCAGATAGTTACTGATTGTGTTGTTTCTTCTGTTGGATAGATATTAATGAAGTCTTTCACAGATAACAAACGAATATAAATCAATGTACTATAACACTATTTAGCATAAAAAAAATCTGTACCAATAAATGTTTGCATATATTTGTGGATGTGTTTATTTATGTTGATACTATTTTAATCTATACAAAGGGAGGCACATTGAAATCGTATCGTCCATCCGTCCGTTCTTCCCTCTTTCCGTCCGCCAGGCCGTCCCGCGTTTTGTTCAAAAGTATTGAAGTGATTAAAATGAAACTTCATGTACTGTACCAAAATTCCATATTGATAGGTTTAGAAGTTGTGGCATTTAGTTTTCTTTTGTGGATCATAACTACATTAGTATTCAAAGTATTAAAATAAAACATTTGCATTGCTATAGGCGAGAGGATGTGCAGAGTACAAGACCCACATGTTTATCGGTACATTTATCGGTACATTTATCGGTACATTTGGGGTTTTTCTTTTTGTTTATTTCTTGTGAATATATGTTTTCCTCCAGTGCCTCATATAGCGTATTGGATTGAAATAAACACCTGTTCTACCTATTATCCTTTGCATTTCTTATATAGTTCGTTTATTGTGAGGAGCATAACTCTCAGGTAATGGAGGTATTCAAACGATATATAGTCGGCTTTAAGAGAAACTTTCCAAGTATAAGGTCCATACATCTGTCTTCAATATTTGCAGAAAATTCATATGTATTAAATGGTATTCAAATTGACTTCATATGTATATGTAGAGAGAGGAAATTTTAGAAAGTGCATGGTACACGAGGCCTGTCTCTTTTTATAGCATTTTTTAACTCCAACGATATATTTCTTGTGCAGAGCCCAATAACACAGTGTAATATTATTGTGCAAATCATAACTCAAAAAGTGTTAACTGGATTCAAATTAAACTTCATATAATGGTATAAAACTTTGAAAGAAAGTGCTTACTACAAAAACCATAACTGTAAGTATAAAATTGAGTGTAATTAACATTTAACTGCAATGAACATTCAAATATCACTAGAGGATTTATGTTTGTTTGTTTTTCAATAAATAAATAAATAAATAGGTAAATCAATAAATAAATGTTATTACGACTTTTTTTTTGTCCTACACGTCTAATTGGCATTGGTTAGGTATATTAACCAGGCTAATAAAAAGCTGTCACAGACTATTCCTGATCGCTGCACTTGTATCCATAGCGTCCGTTACAGACTGCAGATCTCCGCCGCCTACATCAAGTTTGAGATACTCAAGATGGCGCATCTCGAGCCTGTGTTGTTGTTGTAAGTTATGAATGGAATCGTCATTTTTTTGCAGCCAGTCCGCTCTGGGCATCACGTTATTACATATAATGATGTAAGCATACCAGCATTAAAGTATATAAATAATCTAACGTCAAATGTTCAAATGTACTCATATTGACATGTACGTCAAATACTGCTGTCAGTGAGATTTAAGTGCATCTTCATTTGAGCCGCGTTCTTGGGAAAGCGGGCTTAATGCATGTGCGTAAAGTGTCGGCCTTGATTAGCCTGTGAAGTCCGAACAGGGGAATCAGGTACGACACTTTCCGCAAAAACTGGATTTTCGATAAGAAAATACTTCCTTTTCCATAAAATACCATAAAAGCGGAAAGTGTCGTCCCAGATAAGCCCGTGCGGACGGCACAGACAAATTTGGGACGAAGATTTACGCACATGCGTAAAGCCCTGTTTTTCCAGAGCGAGGTTCATTTTATTGATGCAACCTCTGACAGCACAATTATGATTAAGGTATTCGTTTCGTTTTAAAGTAAAGATTGAACGTGCTTGATCATTTGTTACCGATAAGAGCGAGTATACTCGAAGCTTGCTTTCGGATCGTGCACTCTTTTATTATAGATAACAACTAATAAACATAATCAATACAGATTTTTCTTCGGTTTTCCTTAAAATGTAGTCAGAAATGTTGGCTATATTGTGTAAGCATACACATTGAATGTTTTATATTAAGCAGAAAGAGTAATGCTGAAACTTCAGACATCCCTAGGAGAAAAACTCTCGTCGCCGTTAGCCTAAGAAATTCATGAAGAAATAAACACTGAGCATCGTTCTGGGAAAACTCTGCTTAATGCATGTGCGTAAATTGTCGTCCCAGATTAGCCTGTGCAGTCAGCACAGGCTAACCAGGAACGACACTTTCCGCCTTAACAATATTTTACTTTTAGAGGAGACATCCTGTAAACGAATAATTCCAGAAAAGCGAAAAAAAAACAACAACCTAACGCGGAGTATTAAAGTGCAAATGAGAATTCCGATGTCGAGCATATCTAAAGTATTACGACAAACGGATTTAACGAGTCAATAAAAAGAAAGAATGAATCATTTCTTTGAAATTAGACTCTATTGTCGCATAGACCGGGTTATAAAACACATTTCCTTTGTATTGGGATCATGAAAAATAAGGTGTAATGAACACAGAGTTAGTATTTGAGAAACGTCAATATGTTTCACGTTTGGTGTGAGTAAAATAATACTGCGTTTGAAAACATAAGGTAACAAGCAAACGGTGCAGTGCAAACTGTCAAGGATTAAATCGTCATAGTAAGGATAATACTGGCTCTCAAAGTACTATGAAACACACGAACAGAATGATTAACGACTAGATCTGTTGCTGATGGAACAACACCAATCTGAAAGGTCAGCATATTTGGGGTCGTAAAACAGGTAAAATTAGTCTGGATGGCAATGATTGTGTTTAAGTCCAATACTGGTTTTATTCTATATTTATTAAGTCAAACACTTGTTTTTATTATATGTTTAATAAATGAAACACTAGTTTTATTCAGGTTTACAATGATTGTCTTTAAGTAAAAAAAACTATTTTATTTTAGTATTTTTTTTAAAACCAAACACTGGTTTTATTCTTTGTTTACTAAGTCAATCACTTGTTTTACTTTAGGTTTACAATTATTGTCTTTAAATCAAATACTGGTTTTATTCTAGGTTTACAATGATTGTCTTTAAGTCAAGCACCGGTTTTATTCTAGGTTTACAATAATTGTCATTAAAGGGGCCGTCCAACAGATAAAGCGTCGTATCGACGCGAAACGATATTTTGGGAAACTACGAGGATTGCTTATATAGCTAAAAATACATCCTTTACAAACATGAGCGTGGATGGTCGAGTGGTCTAGGCGGGTAGCTTTTTACTCCAGGAATCCAGGGGTCAGTGGTTCGAGCCCTGATGAGGGTTAATTTTTTCTTTTTTAAATTGTATTCTTGTTTTTTTTACTTGAGATTTTTAGTTCAAATGTTTAAATTTATCAATATAAAGCATTTAAAGCATTTAATGACAAGCTTCAATACATGCCAAAATCTGTTGGACGGCCCCTTAAAGTACCACACTGGCCTTATTCTAAGTTTCTTAGTTTTTCAAACCAAACACTGGTTTTATTCTAGGTTTACTAAATCAAATACCGGTTTTACTTTAGGTTTTCAATGATTGCCCTTAAGTCAAACACTGGTTTTATTCTAGGTTTACTAAACCAAACACTGTTTTATGCTAGGTTTAATAAATCAAACACTGGTTCTATTCTATGTTTACTAAATCAAACTCTGGTTTTATTCTAGGTTTACTAAATCAAACTCTTTTTTTTTTTTAGGTTTACTTAATCAAACTCTGGTTTTATTTTATGTTTACTAAATAAAGTCTGGTTTTATTCTAGGTTTTACTAAGTTAAACTCTGGTTTTATTCTAGGTTCACTAAGTCAAACACCGATTTTATTCTAGGTTTACTAAACCAAACACTTGTTTTTTATTATAGGTTAACTTAACACCAAACACTTGTATTATTCTAGGTCTAATTAGTCGAACTCTGGTTTTATTCTAGGTTTAATAAGTTAAACTCTAAGTTTATTCTAGGTTCACTAAGTAAACACTGGTTTTATTCTAGGTTTACGTCTGACGTGATGTTGTGGTAATTTCTGGTTACAGTTCGCTGTACAGTTACAAATATTAAGACAATAATATCGGCTCGCTGCCGGTATAGGGCCTAATCTCGCGACTATGGAATATCGACACAGCTATGTCGTACATTATCGTTTATTAACATATTATCCTATTTTTTTTCCTTAACTAATATGCACTTCAAAATCAGTCTTCCGGTCAAAGCAAGAGGCTCGGTATTAAAAGTGATGCATCAAAACCTTACTATCATGGACTGTTAATTATACTGGTCGAGCATGAGTCTATGAATCCATGTATATGGTTCAATAAATACATATTGAACCATCATCTTTCTGTCTTTCCGTGAACATCCACGTCCAATCTACAAGCACTCAGAACAGTTCATTCATACGTCTTTGAATTGCATGTAGATATCTTCTATGGGGAAAAGAGGAAATTATTAATCTTACAGCAGGAAATTATGAATTACAGAAGAGTCAAACGATATTGCAGGGGTCAACCAATCCCAGCTTGGGTGGCGGTAATTGGATTGCAAAGTCTTTTGACGATATACAGAGACTCTCGAGACAAATGTCTATTGTTCAGTTTTGCAGTTAGACACAACACCACGGCATTCTTTAATTTGTTAAGGAACGAATAAATTGTATTCTTAATATAAAAGTAAGGACTTTTATTGCATGTGCTACCAAATTTTAAAATATTTGAGCTGCGCTCTGAGAACAACGGGGCTTAATGTGTGTATGTTGTAAAAGTGTCGTCCCAGATTAACATGTGCAGTCTGCACAGTCTAATCGGGGACGAAACTCTCCGCTTTTATGGCGAAAAACCAGTGTAAGTTGAAAGTGTCGTCCCTTCTTAGCCTGTGCGGACATCACAGGCTTATTTAGGAGGACACTTTACTCACATGCGGTAAGCCTCGTTTTCCGTAGTTGTGTTTTGTAATAAATAGGAATATTGAAACAACAGAGACAACTTCAGGAAAGAAACTCTGCATCCGTCTGAAAGTCTTTTATTTTAGGAAGGTTACCAATTGCCTATGCAAGAGGGCATAATGCATAGAACAAAACATAAAAATATCATTAAAATAGGGTCACCGCATTTGAACGGTCACGTCAAAGCATTCGGAGTTTAAGAATGGCATGCCAAAAATCACATTACGTACAATGTATCAGTTTAAAAAACAAAAACAACAACAACAAAACGTTGAAATCATAAAAGCATAAAATCACTTTAATTTAATACTATTAATAAATCGGATATAAGTGGTGTACAGTTACTGTCCAATTGAACCTATATAGCTTGTTCAAAAATCTTATCAATCAATAATCGAATTACAATGTCTTAAAGAATCGCGAGCAGAACATCAATCTAGTTGAGTCCAAATAATACAATATTAATTATCTTATAATATTCATTTATGAATACCGTTGTTTTGTATAGGCCATTGGTCATTTGCCTTCAATGACTGACGAGCGGATGCGACAGGACTTTCACGCCAAATAATGTTTCTGGAGTATTTTTTTTTAATTCCGTAAGTGTATGTTAGCCGCAATTACTTAAAGGCACTAAATGTGTGCCAAAGAACCAAAGAGAGGTTGATATATATTTATCAAACACTTGAAATAAAACATTATAGACAAACACCTATTTTGCACCATCTCAAATTTAATTGTATGGCTGTAAAATGTTAGGTCATTTTTATCGCTTGCATCCAAAATAAATGTATTGTCCCACTTTCCCGTAAAAAAGGATGTCGCTTACGCGCATGATATTTGTATGGACAATTTTGCGGATCGTCAAATAAACTTTCTAGCATGATGAGTTGACGTACACGATCGGTGTTTAAATGTAAACACTAACCAAATTCAAAGTGTTTCCTTACCTGGGGTATAACCATTAAGTTATGCAATAATAACATTCATTTTATTTGCTGTATCAATATTTTATTTAAATTTGACATACTCCACTTTAATGAGGCTTTAATGTGTATCGTCCTGTATTATATAGCCCATGGGTCTTTCATCCAAATAAAATATCAGTGGATGGTGAAACAATATCTCCTGATAATGTTTCTGGAGTTTGATTTCTCCTATATGTAAATCAAAAATCTCGTACTGATCCTATTGTTATCTTTTGAATTAATTTAACATTAACATTAGCCAATATTATAAATGACATCGTCTGGTATTTGAAAGATAGTTTTTTGAAGAATAAAATGACGTCTAGTAATGCATACAGACCGCCTATCCTGAACTTCTGTGGAATGTTTGACTTATTTTACATTATGATAACGGTAACGGTCGGTTACTTGTCAATCACGAGCCATTTATTTGTTACTTCGATGCGTTTTACTTTTTCAAAGACTCATAACAAAGCATACTTTTTTATCTTCTGTTTAAATGTGTGACCCACGTTTTAATCGTGAGCCGGGTCCAGATTAGCATGATCCGTCAGACTAATATGGAATGAAACATGCGTCAAGTCAAGTCCAGTTTTCTCAGAACGAGGATCAATTTGTTAAGTGTTTTGTTCTAGCTGAATGTCACAATAAAACTCTCATTGTATTCTTTTTGGAGTTACAGTAATACTATTAGTTATTGAAAATATAAGCTCACCATTATTTAAAAGGTGTTGTACTGACAAAACACGTTTTGGAAACAATAAGGATGCAGCATATATTGACGATAAATGTAAATTTTTAAAACGGAGGTATTATGAAACCCTGAATGCATACAGAAACTTTCTACAAATAAAAATAGAAAAAATATGGTGGACTAAAGAAGTTTTTTTTTTTATAAAAGTACAATTAGAAAAAAAGAAAAATATTTATGACAAAAATCAGGCACTGAAACTTGAAAATGCAACACTAAGTTATGCAAAATTATATTAGAATATGTTAAGAAATAATATTGTTAGAGATAATAAACACAACATAAAAAGTAAAGATTTTTTAAACTATTTTAAATCAATAAATGATCCAAATTCTTCATTTTACCAACCCGATGAAGATATTTTATTTTTTGAAGACAGATATTTGAATGTTGAACTAAATATCATGTTTGATGAATTAAATGTACCATTTTCTGACCAGGAAGTTATGAATGCCTGTAAACAAATACACTATGGTAAATCAAGTGGTCCTGATTATCTACGGTACTCAATGATTTTTTTTTAAATTTGGGCTTCACATTTGTAGCTTTTTAAAAGTTGTGTGTACTTTATTTAATAAGCTGTTTGAAAATGGAAATTTCCCTGAAAGGTGGAGTGAGGGTTTTATTGTACCATTATATAAAAAGGGAAGTAAGAACGATGTTAACAACGACAGGGGGGTTACATTATTAAGTACATTTGGGAAATTATTGACTAAAGTCATTAACAATAGACTGGATAATTGGGCAGAAAATTATCATGTATATAAAGAATCACAGGCAGGTTTTAGACAAAACATGGGTACTATCGATAATATTTTTGTATTACACGGTGTTATTAATTATTTACTAAATGAAAAAAAGAGATTGTATGCTGTTTTTGTGGATTTCAATAAAGCGTTTGATTATTTGTTTCGAGATATGATCTGGTATAAACTTTTGAAACTAGGAGTTCGAGGAAAAATGATAAATATTATTAAATCTATGTATGTTAATGTGAAATTAAGAATCAAATTAGTTAATAGAATAAGTAATGAAGATTTCTCTTGTTTTTAGGAGGTGTGAGACAGGGTGATTGATATTGGAATGTTGAATTTATTTCTGTTACTATATGCAGATGATAATGTTATTATGGCTGAATCGGAGGAAGAACTTAATAAAGGTTTGTGCTTGATGGAAGAATACTTTGATAGGTGGAAACTATGTGTAAATTCAAATAAAACTAAAGTTATGATTAAAAAAAAAGGGGAAAATTAAGGAGAAAAATGAATTTTGCATACAAAGGGGAGGTTATAGAAATTGTAAAATCTTTTACATATTTAGGAATTGTATTTACCACTGGAGGATCATTTGCAAGTACTTTTGAAACTCTTGTTGGACAAGCTTCAAAAGCGTTTTTTAAATTTAATTCATATTTACTTAATTTTCCTTCAATCAATATTCAGACCAAATTAAAGTTATTTGATCAACTGTTTTTACCAATTTTAAATTATGGCTCAGAAATCTGGGGCGTAACTGAATCCATGACACTTGAGAGAGTACATTTAAGTTTCTGTAAAAAAATATTAGGTGTGAAAAATAATTTTGTGTATGGAAAACTTGGTAGAACATCCTTAATTGTGAGACGTGCAGTTAATGTAATAAGGTATTGGCATAAAGTTACCCATTTAGAAGACCATAAATATGTTAAGTGCATATATTTACATATGTGTAACAGTTTGATAAGTAACCCAAATATGCACACATGGGCTAAAGCTGTTTGTAACTTGTTGCAGTCCTTGGGATTACATTATGCATGGATAAACCAAGGAGAAGGTGCTGATAAGTGCCTTATAACTCTTGTTTAATCTAGATTACATGATGCTTTTATACACAATTGGATGTCTGAACTGAGTAATTCATGAAGAGCAGTAAGTTATAATCTTTTTTGTAAATTTGAATTTCAGCCTTATTTAAATGACGTTACTATTGATAAGTTTAGGTTTAATCTGTGCCGACTAAGAGTATCTTCACATAGATTGGAAATAGAGTCAGGCAGAATCTATGCCATACCAAGAAATAAAATGTCAACGTTGCAATGTCTTGGAGATTGAATTTCATTTTTTGTTTGAATGTTCCTTAAACAATGATATTAGAAAAACATTAAGCAATTTTACTGGAAAAGACCAAATATTCCAAAATTTAAATAGTTAATGCAATCTGATAACCAAACAATTAACAATAATTTAGCAATTTATGTTCATTAAGCATTTATTTAAAGAAATGTCTATAAATATTATTTTGAGTAATATCCATGTCAGAAAGTTGACTTCTCGCTGTCAATAGTGCTTTATGTTAACATTATGTTGAAATACACGTATCCTTTAATAATATATGTATAGAACTTAATATAGTTTGTATATTATCTATCATTCCATGAAATATTATTTATTGATGATCACTTGCATGCATTTTGTTTGTATAAATATATTTAACATACATGTGTACTCATGGACTGTAGTGTCTAATGTATCTTGAATAAACCATAAACCAAATAAACCATATTATGGTTATTTTATTGCTCTGGATTGCCTTTGTCACCTTCCTAAATAAGATACCACAAATTATTAAAAATATCCAGGACATATCCCCCTCTTCATTCGATACTGGTTCTACTCATATATTTATTAAATAGAAATAGTGATTTGGTTTAGCATATTGACACATAAAACGACCGTAATCAAAAATATCGAATCAGATGGGAAATTTAAATGTAATATGTGCGACCTTATCTTTATAAATAAAATAAATCTAATACAGGTGCTTTGCTTGTTTAAATTATTTAATCATCAACAATCACATAACAAGATTTCCGTAATATTTTAATAATTATTTTATTATGGATGACATTAATTTTTAAAGCGAGTATATGCGATTTCGATGTCAACATTTCATTTGCGCACTTTTAAACCAACACATGAATATAAGCAAAAAATGTTTAGTAAAAATTAATTAAATGTGGTGTCATAAATCAAATGGAGTTTACTTCAACGGAATTCAAAACGACCTAAGTGTACGCCGATTTACTCGTACACGTTTACTCGTATTTGATGCAGAACAAAACTTGTGTACACGTGTCATATGAATCTGTTTTTCGCTTATTACAAATTTTCCCTTTTTGTATGTGTTATATAATTTTGTACCATGTTTGCCTTATCTTGTCCCATGTTCGCCTTATCCTGCCCCAGGTTCGCCTTAACGTGCTAAATTCGATCATATCCTTCGTGCATTGATATACTGAACAGGTTAAGTAAGTATATTATATTGGTTTTATTGAATACATGATTGCCCGTGCATTCAAACTATTGCATAGTCCTTCATTTGCTCCAAGTCACAATGCCACCGCTAGGATTCATACACCAGAAGTGATCTGCTCTTCTGTAATGCCTGGTTGCAGCATACAAATCCTTGACATATTGCAGGTTTTCGCTTACATCATGTATGACATGTTCAAGATGTGACCCAAAGATGCTGTGTTGTTTCTAGAGAAATGAATGGAATTCATAGATTGTTTCGAGGCGATATGACCCTGTAATTTTTGCACTCCGTTGCTTGTGGATACATTCAAAAAGGGTATATTAATAAAAGAGAATACCTTTATGTTGTAATTTGTAAAGGCATAGGCCAAACATTTAACACTGTATGATTACTTGTATCACTTAACATCACGCCATGGACACTTAAAGTATAAATTGTGAAATGTGGTACATTGTGTAATCAAAGAACACAAATAAATATGTGATATATCTGACCCTTCCAAAGTATTTTATGTATCTTTTAAATTACCAAAAACTGCGTAGAAAAAATCCGATACAACAGGCTAGGCTGGATCTATTTTTTATCACATCAGATTTCTTGCAACACCTTAAAACCACTGGAATTGAACCATTTTTACAATCGGATCACTCAATCTTTACTATTAACTTAACATTTAGTAACTTTTCTCATAAACGTCCTTGGAAACAAACTAATTCTCTACTGTCAGTCATTAGGTATGTACATAAAAAAAAAATGATGATATTAAACTTCAAAACGCACTACACATTTACAATTATCAAAATATAAACGAAATTCCTGACAGTGCATTACAGTTCACGATAAGTGATCAACTTGTTTAAGAAACTGCTTATGGAATTAAGGGGCAAATCAATTTCGTATGGGTCTTATAAGCCCAGGTAGTTATGGCTTCAATGCAGATTTGTTATAAAATGTTCTGGAAAAAAAATATGGTTCTTTTGTTGTCAGATCCTTAAAGCCTCACACCTGGAAATGAAATACATGTTAATCAATGCATATAGATGCATTTTAAAAGTGTGCAACATTGTCATTAAATCTACAGCCTAGTAAGCAAGTAATTTATTATTTTTCAAACGGTACCGCTTTTAAAACCGAAAGTAGGATTTCTAGACGAATTCGTCCATTTCGACAAACGCGATTATTTTTTAGTTTTAAAGCGCAAAAAGGCGGATTTCTAACTTATAACCACCAGATACATTCTAATTGGCATAGATAAAACATATTTTTATTTATACTTAATTTTACTATGCCAAATAAGGTGTGTGGCTTTAACTGAAGCTTTTAATTGTGGACATTTATCTATAACACTAACTCAAGGTGTCATAACCTGTATTCCAAAGGGTGATAAATCTAGGCTTTATATAAATAAAACTGGCGCCCAATTGCTCTTTTAAATACTGTTTAGAAAAATGCCTTTGTAGTAATAGCTAATAGATTTAAATTATTTATGGTAAAGTAAATTCATAACGACCAGACGGGTTTCATTAAAGGAAGATACATAGGGAAAAAAACGGTTACTTTATGACATTATGCACTATACGGAAGAAAATGAGATCCCGGGCTAACTTCTCCTAATTGATTCCGAAAAGACATACGATTCATTGGCCTGGTCCTTTGTACAAAATACAATTTCCTCTTTTATTTCGGTCCAGACATAAAGCTTTGGTTTGAGGTTTTGTATAAAGATGATAAATCAGCTGTTTCTCAGTGTGGTTACTTATCTAACTTTTTCCCTATTTAAAAGGGACTGCAGGTAAGGATATCTCATATGTTACATTTTTATCCTCTGCGCCGAAGTTTTGTCATTTGTATTGAGAGATAACAAGAATATAAAAGGTATACCCATTCAGGGAATTGAACATAAATTGTCCCAGTTTGCTGACGATACTACTATTGTATTACACTGTACTGAACAATCCCTAAATGAAACACTGACTGATATACAGGATTTTGCAAATAATTCAGGTCTTAATGTAAATTTTGATAAAACAAATGTTGTATGGATGGACAAGCACAAATATAGCTCATATACCATAAAAACAAAATGGAAATTAAATTCGATGCAACAAAGCTTTAAAATGCTTGGAATAAATTTCCATGTTGACCTGTCAAAAAATGTTAAAAATAAATTACGATGAAAAAATTGTTAAAATGGAAANTTTAATAGTTAAGGAACATAATGAAGGAGGTTTAAAAATGAATAATTTGGATTCATTTATTCCAGCATTGAAACAAACCAGGTAACAAAAGAATCAATGCTTTAGGGGAAATTGGATAGATATCACAAAACTGTATTTTGACACTTATACACTCTTTAATTGCAGTTATCATTACGCTTTAAATATATCTTAAAGAATTTCCAACCCTTTTTGGGTAGATGTTTTAAAAAGCTCCTAACTTTATTGTGGTAAATTAGAATTAAAAACAGAAGAATTATTGTATTATCCACTTTTCTTTAATCCAAACATATTGATAGGAAATAAATGTTTGTTCTTTAACTAATGGTTCGATGCTAGAATTCATTGTATATGGGATATATTAAAAAATGGAACCTTTATTTCTGTAGATGTACTAAATAGAATGTACAATTTGAACATACATTTCATTCATTATACAGGCGTGAAAAGACCTATAGATCAGTTTATGAAAAACATATTGTAGATCTTGTCCCACCCAACGAATTATGAAACCCCTATTGACAAACCCTTAATGACAACTTATACTGAAAAAAAGAATCTGGAGCAAAAAGACAATACACCATTATAAATAAAAATTATGAACAACCATCAGTAAAAGCAAAATGGTGTACTTAACTAAATGCCACATCTAATGAAAAAGAATGGAATTGCATATTTGAACTACCCGTGTTAATAACCAATGATGTAACACATAGTTGTAATCAAAACATTCATATGCAACACATATTTTAAAAACAAAACATTTCAAAGAAGCTTTTTTATACATACTTACAAAATATAATGTTACATGAAAGTATGTATATATTCTTTCTATATAATATTGCACATATATATTTAATATAACTTGAGTGCTGAATTGCATCATGTATAATTCTCTGATAATGCAGATTTAACAAAATACAGATTTGATAAAAAAAAAAAGTTTTCAACACATTATATTTAAAAAAAAAATACATATAAAATATGAAAACATAATCACAATGGTGTGATGCAATCAGAGATGAACAAAACAAAACAAAAAATTAAATATTCAAAACATCTTAGGTTATCTATATAATGATTGTGGCTTGAATTTATATAAATATTTAATATGTATTTTTTAATATAATGTGTTATATATATATGCACTTCATCCGGGATTTAAGGAGTATGCTACATATGCGTTAAAGTTCATTTTCTTCATAGAAACGAATAACAAAACAACAGGAAAGTACAATGTCCGTCACTTATGAGCAAGTATATGTGCAAGCAGACACCAGACTGTATGTCACAGTTTTCAAAGTGGATGATAGTGTACATGTGCATATTAAATATAAACATAATCCGAAATCCGGATATACTTTGTACACTTGAGAATGAATAATTTTATGTAAGCACGTATAACGTGTTTCGCTACATTCTAGTATTTCATTTGAGCCTCGGTTTCCGCCTAAACTGGATTTTCGTTTACAAGATACTTCCTTTAAACGCAAAATTCCATAATAACGGAAAGTGCTATCCTTGATGAGACTATGCGGACTGCACTGGCTTATCTGGGACGACATTTTAAGGAAGTTTTCGCCAAAACAAGGCTATATTTATCACATTGACATCAAGAAAATATTCGCCGTCGTACGCTCTTTATTATTCATCGAGCTACGTTGAAGTGTTCATTGTGTAGCGTTGTAACGTACTGTGTCGTGAATTCCGATGACATCGTCTTGGTTCTTGTTGTGACAACTTGTTCTGAGTTTTTGTTTTATATTTGTTCAACTAGTTGACCGATAGCAAACCATGTGTAACAATTCTATTTAATTTACCTAAATAAGTTAAAAAATAGTATACTTATGATTATACATTAACCAATCCAAATGACGTAATGAAAAAAGGTGATGTAACACCAATGGTTGCAACATGATGCTTTTCATAAAAGGGAAAGGGAAACGATGATTGAGTTGTCCTTGGTATAGAGATAAACAGTGATAAACATTGGCGTACTATGTCGGTGTTTCACACGAACTCAATTATCTTTTTTATCTATTATAATATGTCATGATTTGTATTATGTATTATCAGCTTGTATTATATCACTATGCGGAACGTGATTTCAATGAGTGTTATTTTTAGCCATTGGTTGGAATTTTACTGTGCGGTCATTTGTTAATTATATGTTGGTCATTCAGGTTGCACGATTCATAAAATAAATGCAATACAACAAATGACTTCTAAATATATTGATAAATAGTATTACTTATAAAACGTGTGCAGTTAACGTTTTCAAAGATTATTTTCTCAATTTTTTGACACTCGGTGAACGTTACACGTCTTCCAGTCTAATTAGCTCATGTCGACTTATTGCAGTCGCAATATTGGATTCAGACACAATCTTCTGGGAGAAGTAATGAGGATATTTTTAATCAAAAGTACGAATTTATGAATTATAGCGAAGTTAAACGGCATCGCATGGATTAACAAATTCGAGCACAGAAATTGAATTGCACAACCGGTTGTCATCGTACTTTCTTTTCCAATTTGAGCCTCGTTCTGGGAAAACTAGCCTAAATGCAGTCCGCACAGGCTAATGTGGGACGACACTTTCCGCATAGACTTGATTTTCTTCAATAAGGGACTTTCTTTAAATGAAACATTCCATAAAGGCGGAAACTGTCATCCCTTATAAGCCTATACGGACTTACAGGTTCATCCGGGACACTTTACGCACATGCATTAAGCCCAGTTTTCACAGAACGAGACTGAATGGTAAAATTGCAGTCTTACAAAGCAATTTTCCTTGAACTACAAAACAATTCTAACGTTTAAAAGAACAAAACAAGTTTTGTAAATGTTTGTCTGAATAATTACTGCTATAAATGTAAATTTCCTGAATCAAATGTATACATAATATCATTAAATAGTCTTAGCAAACTATTGTTCTAATAATTAACCCATTCAAATCGATTGGAAACATCAGCTATAAATTATATCAAAAGTTAGAAGTACACTCAAGCTTGCATATTATAAAGGGTCTTTAATCACTCAAAATATAAATTGATTTTTTTTTAATTCTTTCCATTCACTTTTCTTTGATATGCTGGATAAATATGCCGATCTTGAAACTATAATTCTATGTTCAGTAGTTGTCATTAACGGTATTAAAAAATGAACGAAAGTTTTTCCAAAATGAAAATAAATACATGTTATACCCCCGTCACACCGGACTGGCGTCCTTACTGCGTCCTTACGGCGACCCAGGTCGCAGTGAGGACGCCATAGGCGCCGGAGAGACGCAGTAAGGACGCAAGAGGTCGCAGTGAGGACGCCGAAAATTGCTCAGGACGCGAGCCCACGGCGACCACTTTGAACATGTTCAAAGTGGTCGCCGAAGTCCGGCGTTCTTACGGCGTTCTGTTAAGGACGTCGTAGGGACGCCGTAGAGACGCAATAGTCGTAGTAGGGACGTGGTAGAGTCGCTGTAAGGTCGACATGGACGTCGTGTGGTCGCCGTTCAAACCCACAGAAGATAATCATTGACTGCAAGGTATGTCGCCGTGTGGTCGCCGCTGCGGGGACGCCATGGTCACAATAAGAACGCAGTAAGAACGCCAAGGACGCCGTATGGTCGGCTTTGGTCGCCGTAAGAACGCGGTAAGGTCGCGAGGGACGTATTAAGTGAGGACGCGCAGAACGCCATAAACCAGGACGCTGGTGTGACTGGAAGGCGAAAAACAGCATTTTTTACAGAAAAAAATCATTGGCATCCTTACTACGACAATCAGAAATTTCCAGAAACACAGTCTTAGGTCGCCGTAAGGACGCCAGTCCGGTGTGACGGGGCTATAACAGAAAAAAATGAATATCTGAAATAGTATATCATTTTGTAACTGCGTATATTGATTTATGTTCACTCAAGTTGGTTATTTTTGTTGCTGTGGTTTCCTACGTGTCTTGGTCTGTATTTGGACGTATTTGTAGGTTTAAAATATATAAAAGTACCAACAAAAAAATGCATTCTAAGTATGATCGTGCCAAGTTAGTTGCAATAAAACCATCTGCTTAAAAGGATAGCGTTTAATGCTATAAGGATAAAATGTCCAGCAAACCACATTTTATGGATTACATTACTCTTTGTTGACAAACAAGCAGATTTATATGGCACTCCGTAAATTGGCAATCACTCCAGCGACATTTGAAGCTGATATAGTGCGGTTGGCCTGGATAGCTGAATGCATGACCCATGGGCTCAACCAATCAAATATCGACTATCTCCGGAATCCTCCGTAAGAAAGATTTATGCAATAAATTGCCTGCTGATCCAGAGTGGGACTTAACGTTTGTACAATTAATAGCCTCGTTCTGGTAAAACCGGGCCCAACGCATGTGCGTAAAGGTGTGGGATTAGCATGTGCAGTCCGCAAAGGTTAATCATGGACGACACTTTCTTTGGGGGTGGGGGGGATTTTACTATTCTAAACGAATATCCAGTTTAGGCGGGAAGTGTCGTCCCTGATAAGCATGCACATACTTCACAGTCTAATCTGGGACGACACTATACGCACATGCATTAAGCCCGGTTTTCCCAGAGCGAGACTCAAATTTGTAAATTATGCTCAGAATATTAGTCAAAGTTTGGCCTTACATTTATTGATATGTCACACACAATGCAACACATACTTAAATGTTATGTATTGATGAAGCTTCAAATAGCAGAGAGCCAATTAACCGTTGTTTTTTGTGCGAGTAGAAACTTAAACTTTCAGTGCGATGATATTCAATCGTAATTTCTTATTTATTTTTGGTCTGCGTCGTACAACTATATCTGAGACGAGTTTGACCTATAATCTAAACTATCGACAATTGAGTGCATGCCATAAGGAAGTAAAATTACTTTGTGTTCTATGATAATTCAAACTGCTGGTGAGTTCCTGGTCTGACAAGTTATTGTTACATCAAGCTGTTTAATACTGATACATTTGTATTTACATTGGTATTTTGATTATATTCATTCAAATGTTTAAGTTTTAAAAACGTTAAAATTCCCTTGATTAATTTTTAAAAAATGTATTTTGTATTATACATGTAACAACAATAAGAGATTGCAAAGGCTAATCTGGGACGACACTTAACGCAAATGCATTAAGTCTCGTTTTTTTCCAGAGCGAGGCTTAAATATATTATTGGACAGACAGGTGAAAAATCAACGGACGGTTCATTAACTACACATTCGGAACCTCTCAACAAGACAGATTCCTATAAGTAAACATCTTCAAGAATGTTCTTAATTAGAACCTAAGTTTAAACTATTTTCTTTTTATAAGCTATATTCAAACAGCAATTTGCTGATTTATTTAAGCTCTCTTTTAATGTAGTTGTGACTTAATAATAGACATTGCCTAAATTGTCTTTGTTGCTGTGACGAATTTGACGTTAAGAGTTTATTGATTATGAATATAATGATTTGAATGTGCATGCTACACGGACTTTTGATCATTTCTTTTTAATTAAAGTACCTGCATTTGTCAAATATTATTGGTTGTGCACAACAGTTTCAGTTTCTAAAATTCAGGAAATAAATTCCGTCACATTCTGATTCATAAATACAATTACCACTTACGGTACCTAGAGCGAAGTGCAATTCAATGTTGAGTAGAATAGTGTTTAGTTCCAAAAGGGAGTTTGGGGTACTACAAACATCATAATGTACAACGAAAAAAAAACAACAGCCTAATCATTGTAATTTTTGAAATTATTCGTTGCAATCGAAATGCGGACCAAATACGGTAGTTTGAATTTGAAAATATATACCTGATAACGTATCAAAATCAAATGCTATATAGGCCTGTTAATTTGTTTGCGTAGTGATTTCTTATCAGAGAGCAGCAAATCACGGATACTCTAGTCAGATTGTTGATGTTTGATTTAGCCGTGTTTATGACACAATTTTCAATCCCGACCTTCGTCAGAAAGCATTAGGCAAACAGTGTGGAGAGATCTCAAAACAGACTCCCATGCAGGCCTAGTTTTCGTTCATTGATTCTGTAAAATCATCAGCCTCACTTCATATTGCCTTTTGATCTTGGCTGATAGTATTTAAAACTATACAATTATGCATTTGATTGTTTGAAAAAATAAATAATATTGGATAAAATTTAATGTGTTAACAAATTTTGCGACGTCGAATGATATTAAACTTGGAATATTTCCTAAAAAATATTTGGTCATCACCAATTATTTGTTGTTAATAAACCTCTGAATTTAATATAATTTCATATGTAATATAGCAAATGTAATACATATTAACACATTTGATATTAATATTTTCTGGCAATTTAGTGAAATGAAATCGCAAATATATGAAATATATCTGTTTAACATAATTGTTTTTAGACGACGTTGATTTAATCGAGATTATATTACGCCATTATATAATGTAATTTGAAAACGTACAACACTTTTTGGATGGAAATACCGGTTACTTTGAAAACAAATAACAGTGCTTTAGTGAACATGATATTGGCTCTCAAATTTCTAATTTTGTCCAACCAAGTGCATTTTTTCTTGTGATTGGGTACTATGATCACATAAATGTGCAGCTATAATGCATTCAAAATTGGTTTGCTGAATATAGCACACACAAACAATGTATATCTATGTTGTCTGTCAGAAACCAAATGTCCATCAGACATTTGTGCCCATTTCTTAAATGTTATACCAATTTACCATTAATTGTGGCTAAGCATTCGCTAAGGTTGATGTTTCCATATTCAAATTAAAATGCATTTTAATGAAAGGTAATTAATTATAAAAGATTTCACAATATTGCAACCATCTTAATCTACAACTCATAAACTTACCATGTTTGATTTACATTATTGACTAGAAATTCAAATTCATATTTTCTCTGACAAACTTCATTATAACTTATAAGAATTCAGAAATATCTTCAGCGTTCAATATTCGATTATTCGCTGTCGATTTCTCGTATGTTTGTGTACGCAGCAGACTTCCACTACAAGCTGTTAATTACAGGAGTTGGCCGTTCGCGCTGCACACTCGCTCTTGTTGATCGGCCAATAGTGCCGCCTTACGCTCTCGCAAAACGTACAAATAGTTTAGTCATTTAGTTACGTATTAATTACGCATTTATAGTTTGCGAGTGATTTTAAAGGATATTATTGCTGAAAAAAAAATGTTTAAAATGTATATCGTTACGGTATTGAAACGTGCTGCTATATTGCCATATTGATGTTTAATGGCGACGCAATGAAAAACAATGTGAAATTCCAAACGCCCGGGAACAATGTGAAATTTCAAACTCCCGGGACAGGTTCGAGCACTCACGGGACAGGCTCGAGTCACACTGGAGGTACCATGGTACTTGAGGAGTTAGAGGACTGGGAGAAATGGTGAGTATTCTCAGCACTGTCGACTATATCGTATGGTTTTCTGTTTGCCGTATCACACAGACTATAAGGGAGATCTGATGCTAAATTCTTACCGAGAGTCCTTACGTAAGTAAAGTGGCTGTTTGTGTATAAGTTTAACTCTAAAATCTTAATTAATAAAACAAAAAATATTATAATTTTATTACACATAAACTGTACAGTTTCTAGTGTTCAACAAAATAATAATAAGAAATACACGAAAACATTAAGTGTTTTTGCAGAAATATTATAATTTAGTTATGGATAAACTTTGCAGATATTGAAACAAATACACGTTTTATCTCACATAATTCCAACCACATAATATTTAAGTAGCAGCTGCACAATACCGAATTATATTTAAACATAATGTGCATGAAACATTTATATCAGCATATAAAAGCTGAATTAGCACAGGTCGATTAGACGTACAGTAGTATACAGTTATTTTATAATTGAAGTTATTATTGATTTATTTTCTTATGAACTTGACGAATATCGGTCTATTTCTTTGGCATATAATGTTGTATTATGTCTATTTACAACTATCGAAAACATTAAGCTCGCATAAAAATCATTATGACGCATGTTTAAAGAAAAAAATATGTTTTTACCATAGGGTAAACTAAACTAGATTTTTAAAAATAAAACATGGTCCAATTAAAATCGTCAAGGACTCGTTCGTTCGGTTCTATGGCACAGAGGATTGAAGCACGCTTGTTTTCATAAATGAAATAACATGTTTTTATTTTTGTCGTGTGTCTAATAATAACCATATATTGTCGTTTAATTATTTATAAGAAAGTCAATTTACTAAATTAATTACATTGAATCATTTCCTCCCTACGTCTCCTGTTCGTGTGTTGACAACAGAAATGTGATTGATGTGGTTGGTGAGATTGATTCGTATCCTTGTTAGTGACTGCCACATTACAGACAAACCATGTTTTCCGCAAGATGACATTCTAGAACATATTTCGTTTCCCAAATCCAACGGAGGTTTGAATTATCACGAAGAGTCAGTTCTTTACGCCGCAAAGTTAGTTCATGTAAAACTGATTTCGTAAGACAAGATTTTATTGATGTCTAAGACGTACGACAGCGTCAGAATTTCATTATGCTTTATTATTATAGTGCTGAAAAATCCGACATACAAACAACTTTTATAAAAAAAAATATCTCCATTTATTACTAACTTCGTGTAATTTACCAGTTTCTTGAAAACAAAACACGTGCGATAATTGAGGAATGGTGAAACTCCAGAAATATTATAAGAAGAGAAATTCTTGTTACCCTTTGCTTGTCTGTTATTTCTGACAAACCTTACTTATTTAAAAATGTTAACGCGATTATCCGAAGTTACGAATAATTTAAATATGAGTACTCTAATTTGAAATTGCTAAGTTAAAATAATTTCATTATTGTCATACTTAGAACTAAATGCATTAACAAAAAGCATGAAATACGCGTACTTTCTGGGATAATTTTATTAAACTTCTTATACTTGACAATTACAATTATGTATACCAAACTATATAAACATACGTATAATTATAAATTCATAAATATTAAAAATAAAATTCATGACTATGTAGATTTAGCAATCATTATTCGACTCGATATTTTACATGAGATATTTAAAGTGATAGACAACGACTCTCGAATGTTGCTCGAAATGCTAATATTCACGTCAGTTGTGAACATGTACATATCAATCGGACAGATTTCGAGATTAAATTATTTGAGGGAATATTCCGTACACTGGGGAATTAGCTTCTCGCTTCATCGGTCTAACAAGTACCGGAGGAATGTTTAATGAAAATAACAGAGGCGAGTTGACCCAACAGACACCTTTAAGTATACATTGCAAGTCAAACTGTTTGTATACAAACGAGAATGGAAACATTTGTTTAATGTTTTAAACTATGCTTTGTCTATTGATATTGTAACAGCGAACCATTTTGAATAAGCACAGGAATTCCTTTGCTTTTTCCTTCATTGTGAAATCAGGTAAGACTGAACTTTCGAATAAGTTGCAATCAACGGGGAAAGCGAGAGAATGAGAGGTTATTCCGTTGATATTTAACGTGTTGATGCCATAAGCCAGGGCATCATCAATGGCGATTGCAGCGTAATCACAGCTTTTTACATCAATCTTTTGTAATCGCACGTACTAATCTTGTTTATTCAGCATTGTCGTTTGAAACAAATCAATGTTGTCGCCAATGTTTAGCTTTATTTTATCACTAGAATTCTTTCATTTCGTTTTTCGTTTGTCATTAATTTTATTGGTCGGAATTCCTTTTATACTGAATCTGAGAGCCGTGAATGGACTTTGAGGTCTACGGTTTTAAATGGTGTATCTGGGCCAATCTGTAACAGTACATGTTGCTCTTTACCTCCGATATTCCCGAGTACCACTCCTCATTCCGTCTATTGAAAAAGTTATTCATATGCATTTTATTCTCGTTCTGAGACAATCGAGCTTAATGTATGTGCGTAAAATGTCGTCCCATATTAGCCTGTGCATTCCACTTTCCACCTAAACTGCATTTTCGTTAAGAAGAGAATCCTTCAAACGAAAAATTCCATAAACGCGGAAAGTGTCGTCCCTGATTAGCCTGTGCGTATTGCACTTGCATATCTTTGATGACATTTTACGCAAACGCATTAAACCCAGTTTTCCCAGAAGTCGGTTCTATTGGATGCTTTGATTCTTCATACTCGAAGCTTGCATATACCGATATAAATCTTTCTCTGGTTAGATTAAGAAAATATTGGTAATAAACATATATCAAATGGAGCAAAATCGTAGATCAACATATTGTGCAATTAATGCGGGTATTAATTGATCAAATAGCACTTCACACATAAATATATGCCTGAACTCAAGAAGGGAAATACTTATAGTTTCATGGTAGAAATCATACGCATATATTCTTGGTGGAAATCATTTCAGAAAATATTCCTTGCTTGTCATAATCGATCTTACTTTGATGGACGAGCTTGGTCAATATTTTTGTTTAATTTCTCAGGCTAATCATACACGTGGGTCATAAAGCTGCCTCGCTAATCTTGGAAGTGAAAGTTAGACAGAGCACTTGTTGCGAGGTACTGGGTGGCCAGCACAATGGAAGGAACAAATGAGCCGCATTATGGGAAAACGGGAAGTTATGCATGTGCGTTAAGTGACGTACCTGATTAGCTTGTGAAGTCCGCACAGGCTAATCAGGGACGACACTTTCCGCTTTTATCGTATTTTTCGTTTAAAGGAAGTATATGCTTAGCGAAAATCAATTTTGGGCGGAAAGTGTCGTCCTTGATTAGCCTGTTTGAGGCTAATCTGGGACGACACTTTCCGCAGATGCATTAAATCCCGTTTTCCAAGAACGTAGCTAAAATGATTTCAATAGTTCTAATTGGAATACGATGTATATCAAATACGTGTTAGGGTTGTTTTGCAAATTAACATGTTATTATTCCAAAAATATTGCCAATACAAGGTACGCATTTTGTAAAAGGATGGTATCGTTTACAAAATACCAATCGCTGTTGATATCGTACAGGTATTTACCAAATGAAACTGAGCTATTGTGAACAATGCAGCAAGTGTGTGTGTGTGTTATTTAACTTCCATACTGTTATTTTAAGACACTAGCTGGCTGATAGAAAACTGTTTGTTTTAGAGCTAACTAGTACCTCTGTTATTCCACTGTTTTAATTATATCCGGAAAATGTACATGGACAACGAAAATCGAGCGCTCAAACGATTTGACAATGTACCAACTAATAAGCAAACATATCTTTAAATTAAATACATGTAATATATACAGAAGAGAGGGACAGAAATATGCATTTCAGTATGAGTCACTAGCTGTAAATTTGATTTTACTTTATATGCTACACATGGAAAGCTAAAATATTACAGTGATAGTGCGATGCAGACTACTGTCTTCTATTTTCACAATATCTGATATATTTCGATATGTCTTGCTAAATTACGAATAGAAAAATATTGTTGTCTCAATTTTGGATGATACGAGAACATGACATGGCGAGCTTGACAGATTTACATTGATCACTGTCCAACATTGTAATTAACTCGGAAATACAGTTTTGCCATATGAAACATATCTTCCACAAGACCCTGTTTGCATGTAGTCTAAATCGACCGGTCAATATTTATGTATATGTTCCGCATGGCATCATCGTCATATAACATCATCGTCATATAATATAACAATCAAAGAGTCAATATCACGTCATCTTTTTGTTTAATATGGGGAANAAAAAAAAAAAAAAAAAAAAAAAAAATACAGTGGAAACTCTCTACGCTGGAAAAGTCAAACATACATTAAATGTCTCCCCAACCGGAATTCCCTCTATGCCGGATACCGTTCAAACTTTGGATTAAAATAAGGTCATGTCAAACGTAATTGTACCCCTTTAAACCGCTTAGGGCTTAGTTTATTGCACATCACACCTTTTGGTTACAATATATTCATTCCAATCCTGTTATTGAATGTAAAACAAGGAATTTATTATAGTATCGGTTGATTACTTCTTTTCAACAATTTAAACCTCTAACCCTAAAACCTTACACTTTATAAAAAAAAGAGACTCAACATTTTGCACGCATGACACCCATAAACACACATTTTCTAAAAAAGCATTCTAAGCTGATTTCAAAAAAGCATGTCATGTGATATGTTAGAAAGAATTTGACACCTTTCAACGTTCACTGTTTTTTTTCAATAATTTGTTTCTGGCTATTTATTTATTAAATGATTGTAATCAGCCCTCGCGCATGTTTCCCGCTGTAGTCTCCAACCTTTAAACATAACAGTGATTTCTTAGTTAACATAGTAAACATGAATGCTTTCACTGCACACAGAAAAAGAGTGTTATTTACAGAAAACATATCTTCCAGAATATTAAACATTAACGAAATGTAAACTTCGCAAATCGATTTAAAGAGGCAATAAATGCTTGAAATGTATACTCCTCAATAGACTGCTCCCACTGATCATATTTACCGACAACAAACATACACTTGTTAAGTGATGTGTTTTTCGTGTAGAAAAACTTGTAAAATTTAATTAGGCAAATACAGTTTAATTACGCATTGTTTGTTCATATTTATATTTTCACTTCACTTCACTTAACCCGTAGTCTGGGCGACCGTTGGGCACATCAGGTGACCTAGCAACCAGCTCTCTCCATTCCTCCCGTCTATCGGATAGTCTTAAGGCTTCGCTGAGCCTCAACCCTGTCCATTCTGAGATGTTATCTTCTTATCGTTTCTTTTGTACTCCCTCCCTGTACTGTATGTACATTGTAGCACTCTCTTGGCAAGCCCTGATGATCGGGAGACATGCCCATACCACATTTGTTTTCGTCTTTTCCCGGTGGTTAGTAGTTCTTGGTGGGGTCCTATGGCATTCCTGATTCTGTTTCGGACCTCCTCGTTGGTGATGCGGTATTCGTAGCCGATGCCGAGGAGACTTCGGAAGCATCTCATTTTCATAGCCTGTATCCTTCGCTCTATGTCAACTGTTAGTGTCATTGACTCGCAGGCGTACACAAATAGGGACATGACTAGGGCGCGCATCAGTCTAATCTTTGAGCTGAAGGCTATATTTTTGTTTTTCCAGATGGACGTAAGTTTTGTGATTGCTACCATGGTTTGTGCGACTACGGAGAGTATTTCAAGTTTGGATCCTGCATCTGTGAAAATTGCACTAGATATTTGAAGCTGTACACGATTTCTAGCTTCTCGTCACAGACCCTAATGTCAGTGCTGATGCCGTTGATGTTGTTGGTCATCAGTTTGGTCTGCTCTGCAATAATCTGCATGCCGAAGTCTATGTAGGTTTTATCCAATCGCTCAAATAGGCTCTATAACTCCTTTTCACTTCCGACTAGGCCATCCATGCCATTGACAATGCTGACTGTCCCCTCGTGGGCTTCCATGGCGTCTGTCATGATTCTCTCCAGGAAGATATTGAAGAGGGTGGGAGAGAGCAAACAGCCTTGTCTCACTCCGACTGTGGTTTTGAACCAGAACCCTATGCTGCTGAAGTAGACAGCGCTGGTGGCATTGTCATAGAGGTGTTCGATGACTCGGGTCAGGTTGGCGTTGATGTTGTACAGCTTCATGGTAGCCCACAATGCTACAGGCCAAACCTTGTCAAATGCCTTATTAAAATCAATGAAGACATGGTAAAGGTCCTGTCGGTGTTGTAGGTACCTCTCGCACAGTATCCTGAGATTGAAGACCTGCTCCGTTCTGCTGCGCCCATGTCTGAACCCGACCTGCTCTATCTTTCCCGCATGAGGCTTCAATCTGTTCAGCAGAATCTTTAGCTAGACCATGCAGACCTTGCTGCGGTGGCTTATGAGGCATATAATTCTGTAGTATATTTTAGGGCCTGATAAAAAGGATTTTGAACGTATATCTATTTGAATTTTAATTTCAGCAATTACATAAGAAAGTTTATACATATCCGAACCGCACGTAAAATTGCATCCTTAAGATAAAATAAAACCGAATTAAGAGTCCCTTGTTTGTTTGCAACTATAATGTTTGAATATTGCTAATTTGAGTATATAACTTTCGTTATTACAGATACAATAACAAGAGTTTTTGTTGTGTACTAAAATGTAAATAGTTGATAATTATCCACAAAATAAAAACATATTTTGATATTGTGTTTGTTAAGTTTTGATATAATGAAAACTATGTTGACAGTTTGTGTTTTTACAAAATAGACAGTGTAGTTAACTGTCTGTATATCAATATTATATTTCCTCTTTTAATCGGCATCCCTTCTAAACAGGACTTTTCACATTGTCCCGGGAGTGTCAGGTTTAGAGGGTTTCGACTGGAATAACAATAATAATAATAATGTCCAAACCCGAAGTCACGAAGTAGGAAATTCGTTGTTATGATATTGCCTGTGTCACTAAAGTAATTTCCTTCGTTCGTCTGTTTTCGGCCAAATTACTTCTAGGATTGACAAGATGTTGGCAGCCAAATGTGGAAAAGTTTGACCTCATTGGTCTTGTGTAAAGGAATGCGTTTTCAAACAGACATCACAATGCAATAAAGGTAGGAGGATAATCGTGCTCGATATATCATCTGGCCCTCTGAGAGTGCAATATATAAGAGCCTGGTTCTTGGAAAACCGGGCTTAGGGCATACGCGTTAAGTATCGTCCCTGCTTAGCATGTGACGTCCGTATAGGATAATAAGGGACGAAACTTTCCACTTTTATGGAATTTTTCGTTTGAATGAAGTTTCTTCTAAACGAAAATCAAGTTAAGACGGAAAGTGTCGTCCATGGTGAGCCTGTGCTGACTGGACAGAATAATGAGCGATGACACTTACGCACACGGTTTCCTCGAGAAAATGAAACACGATCTGGGAAACGGGGCTAAATGCATTCGCATTATTAAATATTAGTATTTGTTTGGAGTACGTTCAGTGCACTGTTTCGCTAACAAGGTAAACCTTACATAAAAACAGCGTGCATGCTATCAATGTACGGGTCGATAAGCTCCTTTTAAAGATCTCTTGACTACAGGGCCTCGTTCTGGGAAAACAGGGCTAAATGTAATTGAGTAAAGTTGCGTCCCAGATTAGCCTGATTCCGCTGTTATTGAATTATTCGTTTAGATGAAGTTTCGTCTTACTTAGTCGTTTTACGGATTACTAAGTCTTTACCACGACTGAATAAGTCATTCTCACGACCTACTTAGTCGTCGCCACGAGTTACGTATCTCGTTCATACGACTAACAAGGTCATGGGTACGAAGTAGTTTTTCGTGGAAACGACATAATTAAAAACATTCGCATGTCAGATGCAGATATGGCAATCATGAAATCTTTGCTATTATTATTGCAGGGGTGCGGATTATGGGACACCGTCAGAACACAAGCGCTCCTCTGCAATGCCGTCACAGGGGTCCCTCTTTACTAATTTCGAGGATGTCCAGGTACTTATTAACATTAATATGAGCTTCTCTCTGAGAAAACTGGGCTTAATGAATGTGCGTTGTGTACCGTCCCAGATTAGCCTGTGCAGTTCGCACAGGCTAATCAGGGACAACACTTTCCGCCTAAACTGGATTTTTACTTAGAAGTGACACCTTAAAACGAAAAATACCATTAAAGCGGAAAGTGGCGTCCCTAATAAGCCTGTTCGGACTGCAC
The DNA here is from genome assembly GCA_007657795.1 of Dreissena rostriformis. Taxonomy (NCBI): domain Eukaryota; kingdom Metazoa; phylum Mollusca; class Bivalvia; order Myida; family Dreissenidae; genus Dreissena; species Dreissena rostriformis. Next base: position 318,652 of record VMBQ01000005.1, on the reverse strand, counting down.
ATGCTAATCAGGGACGACATTTTACGCGTTTGAATAAAACCATGTTTTCACAGAGCGAGGCTCATTCAAAACCTATTTGCTTTTATTTTGTAACGGTAATAGATGTTCTTTACAGCCCGTCGAAATCGCCATACGCTTTCTGTCATAATCAGTTGATCTAGGGCGCAGTATTTCTTTCTGAATTGTATCACCCATTCCCTCGCAGTTGATGGAAGAGGAGCGAGTATACCTGACCGCTCTGTGAAAACGGGGCTAAATGCATGTGCATAAAGTGTCATCCCAGAATAGGGACGACAATTTATGCGCAAACTGGATTTTTGCAGTTGACGGACGAGGAGCGTGTCTATCTGACCGCCGCCTACCTGGGCGACCTGGGCGTGCTGCGGCAGTCCGTAGAGGACGCTGTGGAGTCGTCGCTGAACGTGAACTGTCTCGACTACATGGGGCGCTCGGCGCTCCATCTCGCCATAGACAGCGAGAAGCTAGATGTCATAGAAGTGCTGCTAGACAACCTGAGCTTCAACTGTATCGAGGAGTCATTACTTCATGCGATTAGTAAAGGCGCGACGAAAATTGTAAAAATAATTACTGAGCACCCTAACTTTATGGAGGGTGAGGATAAACTAAGGAGACTTGGTGTTGGTGAAGCCTTTTTCAGAACCGAAGAAAAAAGTCAATTTTCACCGGATATAACTCCTCTTATACTAGCAGCTCATTACAACAACCATGAAATTATTCAAATGTTCCTCTCCAGAAATCATAGAATCGAAAAGCCACACCCGATCTCGTGTACGTGTAATGATTGTGTAACCAGACAGAACTATGATTCTCTGAAGCGATCGCGGTCACGCCTGAACGCGTATCGAGCCCTGGCCAGCCCCGCCTATATGGCGCTCTCCAGTCCGGACCCAATCATGACAACGTTCGAGCTCAGACAGGAAATGATGAAACTTGCTGAAATCGAAAAGGAGTTTAAGGTGCGTAAACATTTGAAAAGCGCTCTGGGAAAACGGGGCTTAATGCACGTGCGTTAAGTGTCGTCCAAGATAAGCCTGTGCAGTCCGCACATGCTAATCAGGTACAACTCTTGCCGCTTTTATGGATTTTTTCGTTTAAAGGAAGTCTCTTCTAAACAAACATCCAGTCTAGGCGGAAAGGGTCGTGATTGATTAGCCTGTGCGGACTGCATAGGCTAATCTGCGATGACACTTTACGCACATGCATTAAGCCACGTTTTCGCAGAGCAAGGTTCATTTCCTTAAAATTTCGAAACTTAGCATTCCTCGTACACCATATAAAAAACTGTAAAGAGTATTTCCTTAATACATGTATTTCTGATGGAAACCCTGCTCCCAGTTAGTGTGTTGTAACCCTGCTCCCAGTTAGTAAATGCTTGTGATCGCTTTTCATTTTTTTATCATCGCCAATTAACGCTAATATATGTGTGTCCAATTAAACTTCTTAGACGCACATCTTTGACTTACATAATCTTCCTGGTAGGAAGAAGCTAAAATCAATACAAATTGATTACATTAACATTCTTTTAAGCAATAATTAATGAATGCCGGATGTATATTCCTCGCGCCACTTCGCGTTGTGCTGTAATTTAGTAATCCTAGGTTGTTATCTTCCAACATGCATTCATGCCCACGAGGAAATGTTTAACTGAAACATCGCAGCATCTGAATAAAAACGTCGAAAACAAATTATTTAATTACAATCATGAAAGACAGCTGGTTCTCTTTATCTATGGTTGTATATTTACTAGCGGATAAAGAGAGTAAGTTTGAGCCTTGTTCCGGGAAAATTGGGCTCAATGCATGTGCGTTAAGTGTCACCCCAGATTAGCCTGTGCAGTCCGCTAGGGCTAATCTGGGACGACACTTACCGCCTAAACTGCATTTTTGCTATGAAGATACTTTCTTTAAACGAAAAATGCCATAAAAGCGGAAAGTGTCGTCTCTGATAAGCCTTTGCAGTCCGCAATTCTAATCTGGGACGAAACTTTACGCAGGTGCATTAAGCCCAGTTTCCCCAAATCACGGTTTCATTTCAGAGTGAGTACCTGAGTTTAGTTGAGAAATGCATGAATTTCGCGTGTGAGTTGATGGACCTGTGTCGGGGGACCCAGGAGGTCGAGGCGGTACTGAGCGAAGGGAGCGACTGCTCGACCGACAAGGGCAAGCGTGACCCGCTCGCCAGACTGAAAATGGCCATACGATACCAGGAGAAAAAGGTCACATATCACTATTGTTTTTACATATGAGCCTCGCTCTGGGGAAATTGGGTTTAATACGTGTGCGGAAAGTGTCGTTCCCGATTACATGTGCAGTCCGCACAGACTAATCAGGGACGTCACTTTCCACTTTTATAGAATTAAATGTTTAAAAGGAGTATTTTCTTAACGAAAATTCAGTCAAGGTGGAAAGCGTCGTTCCTGATTAGCATGTGCTGACTACACAGGCTAATCTGGGACGACTCTTTACGCACATGCATTTAACCCCGTTTTCTCATAGCGAGGATTATATCATTGCACAATCATTAATTGGAAACTGCTTGATAACCAAAATCCTAACACTTACCCTTGGGATAATTGCGGATCAATAAGCGCTGACTCATTGAACTTAACAAAGCAATCAATACAAATGATATATGCTTATCTTGAAAACCGCGTATTCAATAACGTGAACCCCCTCCTAATCATACTTTATAACAGAATAAATTGCATTTCATTGTTAACATTAATAATTCTTAAAAAAAGCCAAATGCGACATAGCTGAAGATCATATAGAAATATTTAACGATATTCAAGAAGGTATTTAGTTTAAACCTAATTATTTTAGCTCGATTGCATAGAAAGCCCAGGTCTTATTGAAACGCTCTCGAGTCCGTTACCTGGGTAGAACCAGTACTTGGTGACTATGAGGGAGATCTAACGAACGCTCCCATGGTGGGGTTCGAACCCGTTTTGCGTTCAGTTTGTAGCCCACCCCAACTGCCAGCAGCACATGACCTCAATCTGGTACGGCTCGGAAATGGGTTTCCTGCAGAGCTTCAACTGGATCAGGGAGACGGTGTATGCGGTCCTCTTCCTGCCGGCCATCCCCTTCCTGTGTGCGGTCTACGTGTTCCTGCCGAACTCCAAGGTATTCACTTGAGTCTAGGCCAGTATTCACCCAACAATTCTTATACTTAAGTCTAAGAAAAAAGAATTTTAGAAGATTGAAGAATTACTTTAATTTTGAGTCAAGCTCGGTATTAACCACCTCTTCATCTTCTTCTTCATCATTATTTATGAAGAATATGTTGTTGATGGCATAATCACCAGTGGAAGCCGGTATATATTTATACGCTGGACGTATTTTTCTTGGTTTTAAGTATATTCTTTATTATTAAGTCTAACAATGGGTTGGTGAATATGGGTCCGGGTCTCACTGTTAATCGTTTGAATGCACGCCTGTATATCGATGTTACTTAACTTCATGAATCGGTTGAATGGATACTACAATTCTTGCATGGCAACACAAAAGTATATAGAACAGGGATATGTAGTTCGATTTGGCGCTATTTGGGTTTTACAATGAAGAAATCATAAGTTGCTGTATTTAATATATGAGTCGCTCTCTGGGAAAATAAAGCTTAATGCATGTGCGTAAAGTGTCGTCCCAGATTAGCCTGTGCAGTCCGCACAGGTTAATCATTGACGACCCCTTCCGCTTTAATAAACAACAATCTTAGAAAGCAATTCTCTTCTAAACAAAAATTCAGTCTAGGCGGAAAGTTCCGTTCCTGATTAGCCTGTGCGGACTGCGCAGGCTAATCTTGGAAGACACTTTACGTACATGCATTAAGCTCCGCTTTCCCAAAGTGCGGCTCATATTGATAATTCTGTACTTCCGGTGGCCGCCTGTCAGCTGGGCTCGATCATGCGGTGCCCCGTTACGAAGTTCATCACGCACACGACGTCACACCTGTGTTTCCTCATGCTTCTCGCCGTGGCGACGTTCCGGATATCCGAGAGCAGCGTCTCCATCCGCTCAACAGCAGACCTGCAGCATCTTAACAACGCGCACTTTTCAAGGTTCAAATAGTGAAATATGAATTTTAATGACTGGAAAATAACATCTTATTTCTTATCGAATTAAATCATCTTTCTGTTCGTGTGGGCCTCGCTCTGGGAAAACGGGGCTTATTTAAATACGTGTGCATAACGTGTTGTCCCAGATTAGTTTGTGCAGTCCACACAGGATAATAAGGGACGACACTTTCCGCCTTAACAGGATTATGGCTAAAAAGAGACTTTATTTAAACGGAAAATACAATTAAGGCGGAAAGCATCGTCGTTGATTAGCCTGTGCGGACGACACTTTACGCACATGCAGTAAGCACTGTTTACAGAGAGGGAGGCTCAAGTATTGGATTTTAATGACTGAAATAACATCTTATTTCTTTAAAAAAAATGGTTGACCATGTGATTTTTTTTTCATATACTTCCATTATTTGATACCAAATGTATGCGTGTGTATGCTGGTAAGTAGTTCATATTTTTCACCACATTAATAATTGCAAACAAAAACAAACATATTAACCATGATAACAATCGTTAATATTGGTTGTTTATATCATAACTTCAACCATTCACCGATGTGTGCTATTACGCTTGTTTCGATTGTGGTTAATATCGTCCATTTACCGATGTGTGCTATTACGCGTGTTACGAGTGTGGTTAATATCGTCCATTTACCAATGTGTGCTATTACGCGTGTTACGAGTGTGGTTAATATCGTCCATTTACCAATGTGTGCTATTACGCGTGTTACGAGTGTGGTTAATATCGTCCATTTACCAATGTGTGCTATTACGCGTGTTACGAGTGTGGTTAATATCGTCCATTTACCAATGTGTGCTATTACGCGTGTTACGAGTGTGGTTAATATCGTCCATTTACCAATGTGTGCTATTACGCGTGTTACGAGTGTGGTTAATATCGTCCATTTACCAATGTGTGCTATTACGCGTGTTACGAGTGTGGTTAATATCGTCCATTTACCAATGTGTGCTATTACGCGTGTTACGAGTGTGGTTAATATCGTCCATTTACCAATGTGTGCTATTACGCGTGTTACGAGTGTGGTTAATATCGTCCATTTACCGATGTGTGCTATTACGCGTGTTACGAGTGTGGTTAATATCGTCCATTTACCGATGTGTGCTATTACGCGTGTTACGAGTGTGGTTAATNTATAATCATACATTTTAGAACATTTAAGCAAAAAAAGAAAAAAGTTTCTCAAATGATACACAAGATTAAAATGTAAGAAAGAGCATTACAACAATATATTCAAGTATATATGTGAAACATTTCTTTTCTTCTCACAAGCGAGTTATGCATAAACTAAGAAATCCTTATTATATCATGTTCATCTTTTAAGCATAAGATAGCATAAAATATTTGATGAGATCGGTTTCTTAACCAGTCAGGTTTGGAGAATGTTTGCCTAAATGTTTCGTATTCATTAAATTCAAAAAAGAAATGATACTCATCTTCAACTACGCTTATATTATTTGTTACACATAATGGACAAAATCGTAAATGTCTATCTATTGATACATGGCGATCTTTCTCAATCATGAGATCATGCGCTGAGCATCGAAAACTTGACAAAGTTCTCCTTAAAACAAAAGACAAATTTATATTTAGATATGGTTCACAGTACAAATCGGTTTAAAAAAAATCTATAATGCAATGCTTTAGAAGAATTATAAATTTTTAATTTCCATACTTGAAGATAACAATCTTGTAATCGTGTTTTGAACAGATGTATAAAATTGTCTTCATGCCCAACACCTTGAGCAAACCAAACATAACCAAATCCATAACTAAATAGTAATTCTCTGATATGACTAGCCCATGTCCTTCTACCTACAACTCAGGGGGTTTAACGTCACAACACACTACCTTTACTTTCCACTGTAGGTTTGTTATGGATAGAATGTAAGAAGATTTTCAACTAAGGGGGTCTTACGTCACAACACACTCCCTTTACTTTCCACTGTAGGTTTGTTATGGATAGAGTGTAAGAAAATTTACAACTCAGGGGGTCTAACGTCAAAACACACTCCCTTTACTTTCCACTGTAGGTTTGTTATGGAAAGAGTGTAAGAAGATTTACAGCTCAGGGAGTCTAACGCCACAACTACTCCCTTTACTTTCCACCGTAGATTTGTTATGGATAGAATGTAAGCAAATTTACAGCTCATGGGGTCTAACGTCACAACACACTCCCTCTACTTTCCACTGTAGGTTTGTTATGGATAGAGTGTTAGAAGATTTACACCACAGGGGGTCTAATGTCACAACACACTCCCTTTACTTTCCACTGTAGGTTTGATATGGATAGAATGTAAGCAGATTAACAGCTTAGGCGGCCTAACGTCACAACACACTCCCTTTACTTTCCACTGTAGGTTTGTTACGGATAGAATGTAAGCAGATTTACAGCTTAGGGGGCCTTACGTCAAAACACACTCCCTTAACTTTCCACTGTATGTTTGTTATGGATAGAGTGTAAGAAGATTTACAGCTCAGGGAGTCTCACGTCACAACACACTCACTTTACTTTCCACTGTAGGTTTGTTATGGATAGAATATAAGAAGATTTACAGCTTAGGGGGTTTAACGTCACAACACACTCCATTAACTTTCCACTGTAGCTTTGTTATGGGTATAGTGTAAGCAGATTAACAGCTTAGGGGGCCTAACGTCACAACACACTCCCATTACTTTCCACTGTAGGTTTGTTATGGATAGAATGTAAGAAGATTAACAACTCAGGGGGTCTAACATCACAACACACTCCATTTACTTTCCACTGTAGGTTTGTTATGGATAGAGTGTAAGAAGACTAAAAGCTCAGGGGGTCTAACGTTGCAACACACTCCCTTTACTTTCCACTGTAGGTTTGTTATGGAAAGAGTGTAAGAAGATTTACAGTTCACGGAGTCTAACATCACAACACACTCCCTTAACTGTCCACTGTAGGTTTGTTATGGATAGAGTGTAAGAAGATTTACAGCTCAGGGGGTCTAACGTCACAACACACTCCCTTTTCTTTCCATTGTAGGTTTGTTATAGATAGAATGTAAGCAGATTTACTGCTCAGGGGTCTAACGTTGCAACACACTCCCTTTTCTTTCCACTGTAGGTTTGTTATCAATAGAATGTAAAAAGATTTACAGCCCAGGGAGTCTAACGTTGCAACTAACTCCCTTTATTTTCCACCATAGGTTTGTTATGGATAGATTTTAAGAAAATTTACAGCCCAGGAGGTCTAACGTTGCAACACACTCCCTTTACTTTCCACTGTAGGTTTGTTATGAATAGAATGTAAGAAGATTTACAGCTCAGGGGGTATAACGTTGCAACACAATCCCTTTACTTTCCACTGAAGGTTTGTTATGGATAGAATGTAAGCAGATTTACAGCTCAGGGGGTCTAATGTTGCAACACACTCACTTTGTTTCCACTGTAGGCTTTTTATGGATAGAGTGTAAACAGACCTACAGCTCAGGGGGTCTAACGTTGCAACACAGTCCCTTTACTTTCCACTGTAGGTTTGTTATGGATAGAATGTAAGCAGATCTACAGCTCAGGGGTTCTAAGGTCACAACACACTCCCTTCACTTTCCACTGTAGGCATGTTATGCATAGAATGTAAACAGATCTACAGCTCAGGGGGTATAACTTTGCAACACACTCCCTTTACTTTCCAATGTAGGCTTGTTATGGATAGAATGTAAGAAGATTTACAGCTCAGGGGGTCTAACGTCAAAACACACTCCCGTTACTTTCCACTGTAGTTTTGTTATGGATAGAGTGTAAGAAGATTTACAGCTCAGGGGGTCTAACGTCACAACACACTCTCTTTACTTTCCACTGTAGGTTTGTTATGGATAGAGTGTAAGAAGAGTTACGGCTCAGAGAGTGTAACATCACAACACACTCCCTTTACTTTCCACTGTTGGTTGTTATAGATAGAATGTAAGCAGATTTTCAGCTCAGGGGGTCTAACGTCACAACACAATCCCTTTGCTTTGCACTGTAGATTTGTTATGGATATAGTGTAAGAAGATTTACAGCACAGGGGGTCTAATGTCACAACACACTCCCTTTACTTTCCACTGTATGTTTGATACGGATATAATGTAAGCAGATTAACAGCTTAGGCGGCCTTAAGTCACAACACACTCCCTTTACTTTCCACTGTAGGTTTGTTATGGATAGAATGTAAGAAGATTTACAGCTTAGGTGGCCTAACGTCACAACACACTTCCTTTACTTTCCACTGTTGGTTTGTTATGGCTAGAGTGTAAGAAGATTTACAGCTCAGGGAGTCTCACGTCACAATAAACTCCTTTTACTTTCCACTGTAGATTTGTTATGGATAGAATGTAAGAAGATTTACAGCTCAGGGGGTCTAACGTCACAATAAACTCCCTTTACTTTCCACTGTAGCTTTGTTATAAGGTAAAGTGTAAGCAGATTAACAGCTTAGGGGGCCTAACGTCACAACACACTCCCATTACTTTCCAATGTAGGTTTGTTATGGATAGAATGTAAGAAGATTTACAACTCAGGGGGTCTAACATCACAACACACTCCATTTACTTTCCACTGTATGTTTGTTATGGATAGAGTGTAAGAAGACTAAAAGCTCAGGGGGTCTAACGTTGCAATACACTCCCTTTACTTTCCACAGTAGGTTTGTTATGGAAAGAGTGTAAGAAGATTTACAGTTCACGGAGTCTAACATCACAACACACTCCCTTAACTGTCCACTGTAGGTATGTTATGGATAGAGTGTAAGAAGATTTACAGCTCAGGGGGTCTAACGTCACAACACACTCCCTTTTCTTTCCACTGTAGGTTTGTTATAGATAGAATGTAAGAAGATTAACAGCTCAGGGGTCTAACGTTGCAACACACTCCCTTTTCTTTCCACTTAGGTTTGTTATCAATAGAATGTAAACAGATTTACAGCCCAGGGAGTCTAACGTTGCAACTAACTCCCTTTATTTTCCACCATAGTTTTGTTATGGATAGAGTTTAAGAAGATTTACAGCCGAGGAGGTCTAACGTTGCAACACACTCCCTTTACTTTCCACTGTAGGTTTGTTATGAATAGAATGTAAGCAGATTTACAGCTCAGGGGGTATAACGTTGCAACACACTCCCTTCACTTTCCACTGTAGGTTTGTTATGGATAGAATGTAAGAAGATTTACAGCTCAGGGGGTCTAACGTTGCATCACACTCTCTTTACTTTCCACTGTAGGTTTGTTATGGACAGAATGTAAGAAGATTAACAGCTCAAGGGGTCTAACGTTGCAAAACACTCCCTTTACTTTCCACTGAAGGTTTGTTATGGATAGAATGTAAGCAGATTTACAGCTCAGGGGGTCTAACGTTGCAACACACTCCCTTTGTTTCCACTGTAGGCTTGTTATGGATAGAGTGTAAGCAGACCTACAGCTCAGGGGGTCTAACATTGCAACACAGTCCCTTTACTTTCCACTGTAGGTTTGTTATGGATAGAATGTAAGCAGATCTACAGCTCAGGGGTTATAACTTTGCAACACACTCCCTTAACTTTCCAATGTAGGCCTGTTATGGATAGAATGTAAGAAGATTTACAGCTCAGGGGTTCTAACGTCACAACACACTCCCTTTACACTCCACTGAAGGTTTGTTATGAATAGAGTGTAAGCAGATTTACAGCTCAGGGGGTCTAACGTCAAAACACACTCCCGTTACTTTCCACTGTAGGTTTGTTATGGATAGAATGTAAGAAGATTTATAGCTCAGGGGGTCTAACGTCAAAACACACTCCCGTTACTTTCCACTGTAGTTTTGTTATAGATAGAGTGTAAGAAGATTTACAGCTCAGGGGGTCTAACGTCACAACACACTCTCTTTACTTTCCACTGTAGGTTTGTTATGGATAGAGTGTAAGAAGAGTTACGGCTCAGAGAGTGTAACATCACCACACACTCCCTTTACTTTCCACTGTTGGTTTGTTATAGATAGAATGTAAGCAGATTTTCAGCTCAGGGGGTCTAACGTCACAACACAATCCCTTCGCTTTCCACTGTAGATTTGTTATGGATATAGTGTAAGAAGATTTACAGCAATGGGGTCTAATGTCACAACACACTCCCTTTACTTTCCACTGTATGTTTGATATGGATATAATGTAAGCAGATTAACAGCTTAGGCGGCCTAACGTCACAACACACTTCCTTTACTTTCCACTGTTGGTTTGTTATGGCTAGAGTGTAAGAAGCTTTACAGCTCAGGGAGTCTCACGTCACAACAAACTCCTTTTACTTTCCACTGTAGATTTGTTATGGATAGAATGTAAGAAGATTTACAGCTCAGGGGGTCTAACGTTGCAAAACACTCCCTTTACTTTCCACTGTAGCTTTGTTATGGGTATAGTGTAAGCAGATTTAAAGCTTAGGGGGCCTAACGTCACAACACACTCCCATTACTTTCCACTGTAGGTTTGTTATGGATAGAGTGTAAGAAGATTTACAACTCAGGGTGTCTGACATCACAACACACTCAATTTACTTTATACTGTAGGTTTGTTATGGATAGAGTGTAAGAAGATTTACAGCTCAGAGTGTCTAACGATGCAACACACTCTCTTTACTTTCCACTGAAGGTTTGTTATGGATAGAGTGTAAGAAGATTTACAGCTCAGGGGGTCTAACATCACAAGAAACTCCCTTTACTGTCTACTGTAGGTTTGTTATGGATAGAGTGTAAGAAGATGTAAAGCTCAGGGGGTCTAACGTCAGAACACACTTCCTTCACTTTCCACTGTTAGTTTGTTATGGATAAAATATAAGAAGATTTACAGCCCAGGGAGTCTAACGTTGCAGCACACTCCATTTACTTTCCACCGTAGGTTTGTTATGGATAGAGTGTAAGAAGATTTACAGCTCAGGGGGTCTAACGTTGCAACACACTCCCTTTACTTTCCACTGTAATTTTGTTATGGATAGAATGTAAGAATATTTACAGCTGATGGGGTCTAACGTTGCAACACACTCCCTTTACTTTCCACTGTACGTTTGTTATGAATAGAGTGTAAAAAGATGTATAGCTCATGGGGCCTAACGTCACAACACACTCCCTTTACGCTCCACTGTAGGTTTGTTATGGATGGAGTGTTAGAAGATTTACAGCTCAGGGAGTCTAACATCACAACACACTCCCTTTACTTTCCACTGTAGGTTTGTTATGGATATAGTGTTTGTTATCGATAGAATGTAAGAAGATTTTCAGCTCAGGGGGTCTAACGTCACAACACAATCCATTAACCTTTCCATTGTAGGTTTGTTATGGATATAGTGTAAGACGATTAACAGCACAGGGGTCTAATGTCACAACACACTCCCTTTACTTTCCACTGTAGGTTTGATATGGATATAATGTAAGCAGATTAACATCGTAGGTGGCCTACCGTCACAACACACTACCTTTACTTTCCACTGTAGGTTTGTTATGGATAGAATGTAAGAAGATTTACAGCTCAGGGGGTCTAACGTCACAACACACTTTCTCTACTTTCCACTGTAGGTTTGTTATGGATAGAGTGTCAGAAGATTTACAGCTCAGGGGGTCTAACATCACAACAAACACCCTTTACTTTCCACTGTAGGTTTGTTATGGATAGAGTGTGAGCAGATTTACATCTCAGGGGGTCTAACGTCACAACACAATTCCTTTACTTTCCAATGTACGTTTGTAATGGTTAGAATGTAAGCAGATCTACAGCTCAGGGGGTCTAACGTTGCAACACACTCCCTTTACTTTCCACTGTAGGTTTGTTATGGATAGAGTGTAAGAGGGTTTACAGCTCAGGGGGTCTAACGTCACAACACACTCCCTTTACTTTCCACTGTAGGTTTGTTATGGATAGAGTGTAAGAAGATCTACAGCTCAGGGGGTCTAACGTTGCAACACACTCCCTTTACTTTCCATGGTATGTTTGTTATGGATATAGTGTAAGAAGATTTACAGCTTAGGGGTTCTAACGTCACAACACACTTCCTTTACTGTCCACTGTAGGTTTGTTATGGATTGAGTGTTAGCAGATCTACAGCTCAGGGGGACTAACGTCACAACACACTCCCTTTACTGTCCACTGTAGGTTTGTTAGGGATAGAGTGTAAGAAGATTTACAGCTCATGGGGTCTAACGTTGCAACACACTCCCTTTACTTTCCATTGTAGGTTTGTTATAGATAGAATGTAAGAAGATTTACAGCTCAGGGGGTCTAACGTCACAACACACTCCCTCTACTGTCCACTGTAGGTTTGTTATGGATAGAGTGTAAGAAGATTTACAGCTCAGAGGGTCTAACGTCACAACACACTCCCTTTACTGCCCACTGTTGGTTTGTTATGGATAGAGTGTAAGAAGATTTACAGCTCATTGGGCCTAACGTCACAACACACTCCCTTTACTTTCCACTGTAGGTTTGTTATGGATATAGTGTAAGAGGGTTTACAGCTCAGGGGGTCTAACATCACAACACACTCCCTTTACTTTCCACTGTAGGTTTGTTATGGATAGAGTGTAAGCAGATTTACAGCTCAGGGGGCCTATCGTACTTCGTCAACTACTACAACTTTATGGACTACAGCGTTCTCTCCATGTACCTGGCCTCGTACGTGCTCAGATTCTTCACCGAGTACATGGTGGCAGAGGCTGACAAGTATGTGTAGCAGTAGTTTGAGCCGCGCTCTGGGAAAACGGGACCTAATGCATGAACGTAAAGTGACGTCCCTGATTAGTCTATGCAGTCCGCACAGGCTAATCAGGGACGACACTTTCCGCTTTTAAAGTTTTTTTCGTTTCAATGAAGTCTCTTCCCAGTTAAAAGCCTGTACGGACTAAACAGGCTTGTATGGGACGACACTTTACGCACATACATTAAGTACCATTAGAACACAAAGCATTATTTCACCTATGTATATGTCGCAATGCTTTAATTATAAACATAATATGAAGCATAGATTTTAAATAAATTGTGTTTCTTTTCAGTGTGGTAATGCTTCTATCAAGTTAATCGTCTCCCTGTTCATTGATAACATGTAATTATTGTAAATATATAGCGATATTGCATTGAATTAACCCGAAGAAGTACTGTCCTTCAACCTTTATGCGAGTTTGGTAATTCCATTGGTGTTGTCTAATCTATTTACAATTTGAAAAGCGCAGTTTTATTCGTAGCAACTTCTGTAACACCCTTGCTATCGCCCCTCTCCCCAATATCAACGAACTAAGGTTTATTCTTTGTAACGCAGATTAAATAACAAACAGTTTCATAAACACGTTTTAAACAATATCACGATTGACATAACGTCATAGCGGACGAAATTGTGATGAGAAACATCAATAATGATCTGAATTATTGTTTCCTGCAGCTATTTCCAGGGCACGCGACGCGCGCGTGAGTTGCTCGTGCAAGGTCACGTGCAGGGAAACTATACGCTCTTCAACTTGCTGTTGCAAGAAATAAAGGATCCGATGAACCATCCACGAAATTACTTCATGGAAGCATGTAAGTCGCATGTATGCATATGCTAATCACATGTTAACGTTTCAAACGCTTAATGAAAACCAGCTGTAAAGAAAAATATTGTCCATCAATACAACCTAGTCTTTGAGATGGATAAAGCGTTTTCAGACATATTCGTACCCTTTTATAATATGTATCATAAACATTTTTACGGAAATTTGTGTCAGACGGAATTCGTATAACGTTGGTGGCATATGCACATCCACGCGTGTTCGTTTACGGTAAGGGTTAACCCTAAGCCTAACTCTTATTATCTTGCTTCACCGTGGTCTGATAGTTAAGCCGCGTTCTGTGAAAACTTGGAGTAATGCATGTGCGTAAAATGTCATTTCAGATTAGCCTGTGCAGTCCGCACAGGCTGGTCAGGGACGACACTTTCCCCTTTAATTGTATGTTTCGTTTAAGGAATACTCTAATAGCGAAATTCCAGTTTAGGCGGAAAGTGTCGTCCCAGATTAGCTTTTGCGGACTGCAGAGGCTAATCTGGGACGACACTTTACATAGTAGCTTTGCCAGAATGAGGCTCTATTTTATTTCAGCACGTTTCAAATGGAAGATGGACGACCCGGAGATTGTGTCCGACGTCTTGTTTGCTATTGCCAACGTTATCAGTTTTGCTCGAACTACTTACCTCATGCCTGCTTTTGAAGTGTTGGGCCCACTTCAGATATCATTGGGCAGAATGATCGGTGACATAACCCGTTTCTTGGTGCTATTTACTTTGGTATGTTCTTCGATGCTACTTTTCTTAAAACCATTTATTGCATTTTATTAATACACTGAAATATTGAATAAAACACCCCGAATATGCACAAGGTTTATACTAAAAGTGCGGTTGTTATATAATATTTTACATTTAGTTGAGTATATGTACACACTGAATTATTGAATAACAAATCCCGAATATGCACAAGGTTTACACTAACAGTACTTTTGTTATGGAATATTTAACATTTTGTGTCAATAATTTAATAATAACACATATTAACTGTCTTACACTTTGATATGGCCGTGCTTACCGTTATTTTCAATTGATAGGTGTTGTTTTCCGTTGCTAGGTGTTGTTTTCGTTCATGGTGGGTATGCATAACCTGTACTGGTATTACGGCACACAGCGCATACAGATGACCATGAACGGCCATACGGTACAAGTGTTCGCAGCGGAAGCATTCCAAGGGTAAATAACACAGATACGAAAAACGAGTCACTACAATGCTTTATCATAATCAATATGAACCGCGCTCTGGTAAAAGGGGTTTAATGCATGTGCGTAAAGTGTCGTTACAGATTTGCGTGTGCAATGCGCACATGCTAATCAGGCACGAAACTTTCCGCTTTAATTGAATTGTTTGTTTTAAGAAAGTCTCATCTTTGCGAAAATCCAGCTTATGCGGAAAGTGACGTCCTTGATTAGCCTGTACGGATTGCACAGACTCATCTGGGACGACACTTTACAAATGCATTATACACCTCTTTCCAAGAGCGAGGCTCATATAAATATGTGTTGCCTTAGAGCTTTTTAAGAATTATTTCAGTGGAATTTGAATGCAATGTATATACTGTTGAACAACATTGCTCCATTTGTAGCCTAAGACAGACATTCTACAGCCTGTTTTGGTCGATCTTTGGTCAGGTCAGCATCACAGACATAAACGTCAAGCATCCGGGACCCAGCGGAAGTAAGACATTATTTTGTATAAAGAATGTGTGACAGTTTGATTTAAAGCCTCTATAACGCTCAAAATAAACGAAAATTTCGTACAATATTTCGTAAAATAAAGTTAAAAAATTAGAAATCAGTGTTCCATATAGCAATTTCCGAGATTTCGATGCCAGATGTGGTCTGGTAACATAGATGTTTGTAGATATAAAATGCACGTTTTTATTTTTTTGTTACACAATTAATTCCATTTTAATTTCCCGCAAATATATCTATTCATACGACACAAGAACACTAAAATGATACCATGTTAGTGTGCATGTGTCGTATGAATAGATAGCAGTGCGGGAAATTAAAATGGAATTAATTGTGTCACTAACAATAAAAACGTGCATTTTATATCTACAAACATCTATGTTACCAGACTAAATATGGCGTTGAAATTTCGACAATTGCTATATGAAACACTGATTTTTTATTTGGTTACTTTACTTAACGAAATACTAAACGAAATTTCCGTTGATTTTTTTATCATTAATGGGGCTTTAAAATTAATATTTTTCCGTGCTAAAGTATGTTCCCACTTAAAAGGTGTAAAACAGATTTTCCCTTACCGGTCTGTCCATGTGTCCGTCCGTCGGAGTTTTTTTGTCGCTCGTAACTCATTAAGTATAACAGCTGGAATAAGGAAACTTTATAAGCATATTTATCAACATGAGAACCTGCATCCTTGGGAATTTCGGTGCATTTTTGTTCGAAATAAGCAGAGTTTTGGTCCTTCTAAAGATTCGGCCAAATAATAGCATTGTTTTGCATTCGCATACTTATCGATACATAAAAATTAAAACTGACTATTGATAACAGATTTGAAGTCATCAATATTTTCGGGTATAATAGTCAACGCGGGTGTTTAAAATGCGAATAAACAAAGCCAGAACTTGTCAATATTGAAAGAATCAATGCATTTCGGAAAATAGACAAATTCGGCATCTATAAAGCAATATAAACTTGTAATGCCTGTAACTCGAAAAGTTTATCTGTTAGATAGATTTAACAGTACAAACATATTAAAAAGTACTGTTTACTTGCGAAAATATTTATTTTTGTAATGTTATGTTTTTTTTCCCGACATCAGCTGAGTCATGAACTTTTTAGCAAACATTTACTATGTGAACTTATAGCTTGAAAAGAGTTACTGCATTCATATCAATCAGCCAGTGCATTGTGGGTATATTAATGCAGTATTTTCGATATTGGCATTTTTTAGGACAAAAGTAACATATGGGGGCATCCATGTCCATGAATAGTTGGTCTATATGATGATGAATTTATATTGATCAGCTATACCCAAAGATAACAATTTGTGCAGACCTGTTTGTGGTGCTAACATGTGTGTAAGTTGTGTTTACAATATCAATCATTTGCCGGTACAAACTGCTTGATCGGAATTGTAATCGAAACTTAATCAAGATGTTAATACCCATGGACTTTGCACATAGGCGGAAAGGCACTTTAACATTTCATAAATGTGCCTTACGGTGTACACGTGAAAACTCTTCATTTATATAGTTTATATAGTCCCCTTTATCAGTAGAATAATAATATTGTTAACTTTTTAAACTAAACAAAGTGGTACTGCCAAAATCAAAAATGAACAACAAAATACGTAAGTAAAATATGTTTATTAACTCAGTTGTATATTAACCATCGCAGCAGGTAATGTGATTAATTAATAACACTTAACAAACATGTTGTATTGGCTATGTAGCAATCGTCTGAGTGCTGTTCTAAAACATAACTTATTTCCATTTTTTGTTAGTGCTGTTCTAGTACATAACTTATTGCCATTTTGTGAGTGCTGTTCTAGTATACAACTGTTTGCCATTTTGCCGCCTGGGTTGTGTGCACGTTTAAACATGTGTCGACTTATCTCCCCCATTGCAAGTTCGCCAGTGCATGCTGCTCGACACTGACAGGAACAAAATCCTGTGTACGGACGGGATCCAGCAAAACTCGAGTCGCGCAGGTACTCACGCGTCGCATGATGCACGTACATATTAGTAATACCGGTACCTATATGAGACTCGTTCTAGCGAAACTGGGCTTAATGCAATGCGGAAAGAGTCGTCCCAGATTAGCCTTTGCAATCTGCACATGCTTATCAGGGACGACACTTTCCTCTGTAATGATATGTTTCTCTTCTTAGAGAAAATCAAGTTGAGGCGGAAAGTGTCGTCCCTGATTGCCTGTGCGGACTGCACAGGCTAATCTGGGAAGACACTTAACGCACATGCATTAATCCCCATTTTCCCAGAGCGCGGCTCATAGACTGGTGTAGTGTATAGAGGGTAGCATGGGCATGATCCGATATACAACGTCATCGTCAATGTGACGGTTGTTATCACACATTTATTCATTTCCCTATAATGTTAAAGTCGGTTTTAAAAACTAAATTATTCAAAAGATATTTAGAAATCAATGCATATCTATTACAATAATGCTATAACAGTTTGAAATGCTTAATTTATATATACAAAAAAAGAACGTCAATCTTCGCGTGTTTATAGTTTTTAGCGCAGGTCAGGGCTCTGACTACACGGAGAGCAGCACGGACATCGTGGAAGGGGTCGGTCTCATGCTGTTTGCTATCTACCACGTGGTCATCATCATCGTCCTTATCAACATGCTCATCGCTATGATGAGTCACTCCTTTGAAGCAATACAGGTACATACGAGCCTCGTTCTGTGAGAACTGGGCTTAATGCATGTGCGTAAAGTGTCGTCCCAGATTAGCACAGGCTAATCTGGGACGACACTTTACGCATAAAATGGATTTTCGTTTAGCATAGGCTTCCTTTAAACGAAAAATACCATAGAAGAGGAAAGTGTCGTCCCTGATTAGCCTGTGCGGACTGCACAGGCGAATCTTGGATGACCCTATACGCACATGCATTAATCCCAGTTTCCCAGAACGAGGCTTATTCAAAGATTTTAAAAGAGTTCAACTCATATAATATTATGCGTATCAATTTTTAATTGCTTATCAGCGAATTCGAATATTTTACATGTTATCATGTTTCAGGGCGACTGTGATGTTGAATGGAAGTTTGCTCGAACCAAGCTCTGGATGAATTACATGGACGACGGAAGCACACTGCCGGTTCCGTTTAACATGATTCCTTCCCCCAAGTCTTTCTGCTACCTCTGGAGTTGTTTTCGCCAAGTCTGTGTTAGCAAAGAAAAGGGAAAGGAAAATTATGAAAGAAAAATAAGAAAAACGTTCATAAAGGTAAACGCATAGTTATAACTGTAATGCTTTTATAGTTTTTACCTCATAAAAACGAAGGAATAGAGACTTACAATAGTAGATTTAGCTGGTATGTTAATACGTTGCAAGAGTTCGATATAAATGGAGCATAAGGAGGATATATTGCAAACACACTTGGAAACATGAGGATAAGCTTCCAGTATAAGAAAGGTGTATACATGGCGCTGGATTAGCTTACAGTATAAAAAAGGTGTTTACATGGCGCTGAATTAGCTTACAGTATAAGAAAGGTGAAAACATGGCGCTGAGTTAGCTTACATTATAAGAAAGGTGTATACATGGCGCTGAATTAGCTTACAGTATAAGAAAGGTGTATACATGGCGCTGAATTAGCGTACAGTATAAGAAAGGTGTATAAATGGCGCTGGATTAAGTAACAGTATAAGAAAGGTGTATAAATTGCATTGGATCAACTTACAGTATAAGAAAAGTGTATACATGGCGCTGGATTAGCTTACAGTATAAGAAAGGTGTAAAAATGGTGCTGGATTAACTAACAGTATAAGAAATATGTATAAATTGCATTGGGTCATCTTACAGAATAAGAAAAGTGTATAAATTGCGCTGGATTAGCTTACAGTATAAGAAAAGCATATACATGGCGCTGAATTAGCTTACAGTATAATAAAGGTGTTTACATGGCGATGAATTAGCTTACAGTATAAGAAAGGTGCATACATGGCGCTGGATAAGCTTACAGTATGAGAAAGGTGTATACATGGCGCTGGATTAGCTTACAGTATAAGAAAGGTGTATACATGGCGCCGAATTAGCTTACAGTATAAGAAAGGTGTATAAATGGCGCTGGATTAACTTACAGTATAAGAAAGGTGTTTAAATTGCATTGGGTCAACTTACAGTATAAGAAAAGTGTATACATTGCGCTGGATTAGCTTACAGTATAAGAAAGGTGTATACATGTCGCTGGATTAGCTTACAGTAAAAGAAAGGTGTAAACATGGCGCTGGATTAGCTTACAGTATAAGAAAGTTGTTTTGCAACACGGGGATTAACTTACAGTATAATAAAGGTGCATACATGACGTTAGATAAACTAACAGTATGAGAAAGGTTTATACATGGCGCTGGATTAACTTACAGAATGAGAAAGTTGAATAAATGACGTTAGATAAAATTACAATATCAGAAAGGTGTATAAATTACCTTAGATAAACTTACAGTATAAGAAAGGTGCATACATGGCGCTGGATAAGCTTACAGTATAAGAAAGGTGTATAAATGGCGCTGGATTAGCTTACAGTATAAGAAAGGTGTTTTGGAACACGAGGATCAACTAACATTTAAAGAAAGGTGTATTAATGACGTTAGATAAACTTACAGTATGAGAAAGGTTTATAAATGGCGTTGGATAAGCTTACAGTATAAGAAAGGTGTTTCATGGGCGCTACAGGGTCAGTCACGTGGCGCCGTGGAAACATCCTTCTCGTGCTGTACAGATAACGACTGATCTGTGCGCTGGATATATCGGAAACTGGAGGCAGACCACTGGAGGATACAAGGTCGTCAGAAAATACGAACACCACATGAGAATGACAACATATGCATAGAAGCTTGTGATTTGATTACTTTATATAAGGCCTAGCCTATTGCACGTTTGCAGTGAAAGTTTTACGCGTGAATTCCATATGTATACAGTCCTTATTCCATTTCATTACGACAGGTCAATCGATGACGATTAGTTAAGATTTACTAGTACCTTACCGAGACGTAGATGTCGTGCGTGTTATACTAATACAAAGTAAATTTTGTTGTCTTGAATGGCAAACACCAGCATGTTCCTATGTTGTGTCAATGTTCAGTGTGGTGAGGTGTCCAGTGTATTTGGTTGCAATGTTGGTTTGTTTACAGGCCGATTGCGATCATGACCATGCGGACACCAGCGCCAAGTCCAGTAGTCAGAGCCTGCAGGTACAGATAGCTGTCTGTCTTCAGTAGGGAACGCGCTCTAGTATGCGTGATTGCTGTCTTGCTCGTGCCTACGCCATTTAACGCAACGTTGCATATATATGAGCCTCGCTCTGGGAAAAACCAGGCTTTATGTATGTGCGTAAAGTGTCGTCTCAAATAAGAATGTGCAGTCCGCAGAGGTCAATCAGGAACAGGCTAATCTGAGACACCACTTTACACACATGCATTTAACCCCGCTTTCCCAGAGATCGGCTCATATTTTTTTAATGTGCACATATATCGCAGCATTTAGCGCTTGTGTCAACATATATGGTTCTTTGTAAGTAGTCTTTACCGAAGAATATGCACTGCTCAATAATTTGCCTGACTTTTACTCTTGCTTTTGAACTTGTTTACTGCATGTTGGCCGCATAGTCGTTCTTAATAATGCTCATAAACAAAAGCTAATTTCTGGGTTAAAAAAACGTGCTCGAAGATTCTTCCAAGTAGGCAATGTGTGAAATAATGTTCGATCAGAAGGTCAACAGATTCAACAATGTATGAGTTTATGTCATACGTTTTCTTGAAGATATGTTTTCTCTATGTTTTATAAGCTGTATTGGATACCGCATAAATTAACAATTTCATACTGATATTCATTCTGAACAGTCTCGTTTAGACGCACACAAATGCTATTTTCATAAACATATTTCTTAGCCCTTAAGCATTTACACTGATAACGGAATGCTTTACTTACACTGATAATGAAATGCATCATTTACACTGATAATGGAATGCTTCATTTAAACTGATAACGGAATGCTTCATTTACACTGATAATGGAATGCTTAATTTACACTGATAACGGAATGCTTCATTTACACTGATAATATAATTCTTTATATACACTGATAATGGAATGCTTCATTTACACTGATAATGGAATGCTTCATTTACACTGATAACGGAATGCTTCATTTACACTGATAAAAGAGTGCTTCATTTACACCGATAATGGAATGCTTCATTTATACTGATAATGGAATGCTTCATTTACACTGATAATAGAATGCTTCATTCATACTGATAATGGAATGCTTTGGCTACACTGATAATGGAATGCTTCATTTAAACTGATAATTGAATGCTTCATTTACACTGATGATAGAATGCTTCATTTACACTGATAATATAATGATTCATCTGCACGGATAATATAATATTTCATCCAACCGATAATGGAATGCTTCATTTAAACTGATAATAAAATGCTTCATTTACACTGATAATGGATTGCTTCATTAACACTGAAAAAGGACTGCTTTATTTACACTGATAATGGAATGCTTCATTTACACTAATAAAAGAATGCTTCATTTACACTGATGATGGAATGCTTCATTTACACTGATAACGGAATGCTTCATTTACACTGATAAAATGAAATGCTTCATTAACACTGATAACGGGGTGCTTTACTTACTCTGATGATAAAAAAAAAAAAAATTACACTGATAATGAAATGCATCATTTACACTGATAACGAAATGCTTAATCTACACTGATAACGGAATGCTTCATCTACACTGATAATTGAATGCTTCATTTACACTGATAATAGAATGCTTAATTTAAACTGATACTGGAATGCTTCATGTACGCTGATAACTGAATGCTTAATTTATACCAATAATGGAATGTTTCCTTTACACTGATAATGGAATGCTTCATTTACACTGATAATGGAATGCCTCATTTACACTGATGATAGAATGCTTCATTTACACTGATAATAGAATGATTCATCTGCACGGATAATATAATATTTCATCCAACCGATAATGGAATGCTTCATTAAAACTGATAATAAAATGCTTCATTTACACTGATAATGGATTGCTTCATTTACACTAAAAAAGGACTGCTTTATTTACACTGATAATGGAATGCTTCATTTACACTAATAAAAGAATGCTTCATTTACACTGATGATGGAATGCTTCATTTACACTGATAACGGAATGCT
This sequence comes from Dreissena rostriformis, assembly GCA_007657795.1. Classification (NCBI taxonomy): domain Eukaryota; kingdom Metazoa; phylum Mollusca; class Bivalvia; order Myida; family Dreissenidae; genus Dreissena; species Dreissena rostriformis. The sequence goes on along the minus strand of VMBQ01000005.1, from coordinate 296,077 downwards.
TCATTTACACTGATAATGAAATGCTTCATTAACACTGATAACGGGATGCTTTACTTACTCTGATGATGAAATGAATCATTTTACACTGATAATGAAATGCATCATTTACACTGATAACGAAATGCTTAATCTACACTGATAACGGAATGCTTCATCTACACTGATAATCGAATGCTTCATTTACGCTGATAATAGAATGCTTAATTTACACTGATACTGGAATGCTTCATTTACGCTGATAACTGAATGCTTCATTTATACCGATAATGGAATGTTTCCTTTACACTGATAATAGAATGTCTCATTTACACTGATAATGAAATGCATCATTTAAACTGATAACAGAAATCATCATTTACACTGATTATGAAATGCTTTATCTACACTGATAACGGAATGCGTCATCTACACTGATAATGGAAAGCTTCATTTTCACTGATAATAGAATACTCCATTTACACTGATGATGGAATGCTTCATTAACACTGATAACTGAATGCTTCATGTATACTTATAATGAAATGTCTCCTTTACACTGATAATGGAATAGTTCATTTACTCTGATAATGCAATGCATCATTAACACTGATAATGGAATTCATCATTTACACTGATTATGAAATGCTTCATCTACACTGATAACGGAATGCTTCATCTACGCTGATAATGGAAAGCTTCATTTTCACTGATAATAGAATGCTTCATTTACACTGATGATGGAATGCTTCATTAACACTGATAATGCAATGCATCATTTACACTGATAATGGAATTCATCATTTAGACTGATTATGAAATGCTTCATCTTCACTGATAATGGAATGCTTTATCTACATTGATAATGTAATGCTTCATTTTCACTGATAATAGAAGGCTTCATTTACACTGATGATGGAATGCTTCATTTACGCTGATAACGGAATTCTTCATTTACACAAATAACGGAATGCTTCATTTTCACTTATAACGGAATGCTTCTTCTACATTGATAACTGAATGCTTCATTTATACTGATAATGGCATGCTTCCTTTACACTGATAATGGAATGCTTCATTTACACTGATAATGGAATGCTGCATTTATACTGATAACGGAATGCTTCCTTTACACTGATGATGGAATGTTTCATTTACACTGATAACGGAATGCTTCATTTACACTGATAATGGAATTGACACTGATGACGGAATGCTTCATTTACACTGATAATGGAATGATTCATTTACACTGATCATGAAACGCTTCATTTACACTGATAGTGGAATGCTAATTTATACTGAAAATGGAATGCTTCATTGTAAAACGTTTTATGTATGTCTGATATTTGATTGTTGTGATTTGTTTGTACTAACCATGACCGCAATGTTATTGTTATTGATAACGATCTAAAAAAATATCCTAAAAAATGCGACTATGTATCTTGAAGGATATGGTTAACGTAACAACGTGACATGACCCATGTAAATATAAAATTAAGTCGCATTCTGAGAAAACGGGGTAAAAGGCATGTGCGTAAAGTGTCGTCCGAGATTAGCCTGTGCAGTCCGCAAATAGGGACTTCACTTTCCGCCTAAACTGGATTTTCGTCAAGACGTCTTTCTTTTAACGAAAAATACAATAAAGCGAACAGTGTCGTCCCTGATTAGCCTGTGCGGATTGCAGATGCTAATCTGGGACGACTATTTACGCACATGCATTAAATCCCCTATTCTCAGAGCGATGCTTAAATGTTTTTCCAGAGACGCCGTGAGACTGTGTGCAAGACACTGGAGTTGAAACCAGACGACACTTCGTATTCTGACATTATGCAGCGTCTCGTTAAACGGTACCTGTTCAAACTGGAGCGAGCAAAGGACGAGATAGAACGATGTATGGAGTAAATTTTATTTCTTTCAACATAATGACTTACGTTTATAGATTGATATGGAAAATCGCACTTGCCTTTTACCCGAGTTGATATCTCACATCATCGACATCTATGTGATAAGCTTTTAATTTTTGTCATGCATGTACTTCTGTTATATTGTGAAGCGTTACATAAAACGAGTTAAAATGAGAAGCAAACAAATCTCTGTTGAACTGGGTTTTTAAGTGAAAGACGGTGCAGCGAACATTCAGAACATTCGTACTGAGGAGATAGAACTGATTGACGACGACGACGAACCCCCGCCTGTGCCGGAAACGCCTCGCAGAATCCAGTTCGACCGCTCGTACGACAAACCCCAGACCATCCACGAAGACTCTGACAATACGTTCAGCAGAAGTAAGATCAACGAATTCCCTTGTTCTGCTGCTTACATATTTACGTCGAATTATACTTTAGTGGTTACAACTATGATTTTGTAGGATAACTGGTTGTTGATTAACAATACATATTTTGCAGATACTCGAAACTCCGTTCGAAAGCGGAAGGGCGGCAGTCGGGGACAGGGCAGGAAGATATCTCACAGCGCGACCCAGATCGCAACCACGCTTGCCATACCGCAACTGGACGCCATTCAGCGACAACAGAAGCTGCTGGACGTCAGACTGCAGCACCTCCAGGCCAGCAGCAAGGAAAACAACAGGATCATCGACGACGTAGATTTCCTAAGACGGGTGATGACCGAAAACCAGAAGGCCATGTTTAACATTATCCACGCTTTGTCAAATATGCAGAGCGAGATAGTCTCCCTGGTGAAGTGTCTGTCTCCGCAGGCGCCGACGCCACCACCGACGTCAAACGCTCACAGTGCCCCCAACTCCGGCTCCCGACAGTCCACGGGCCGGAAGAGACCGAGCCAACCGGATGATGAGGAAAGTCGCTTCTAAATCATTACACATAGAAACGAAATTAGAAGCGCTTTAAGAAAATTGGTTGAAATGCATGTGCGTTAAGTGTCGTCCCAGATTAGCCTGTGAAGTCCGCACAGGCTAATCTGGGACGACTATTTCCGCCTAAACTGGATTTTCGTCAAGAAGGGTCTTCCTTTAAACGAACAATACAATAAAAGCGGAAAGTGTCGTCCCCGATTAGCCTCTGCATGGGCTAATCTGTGACGACACTTTACGCACATGCATTTCACAGAGCGAGGCTCATACAGAAACGAAATATAAGTGGTGAAAACAATAAACACATAATCTATAAATATATACACGTGCATGCGGAATTTTATGATGATAAGTACGCGCATTATATTTTCTTCGAATTGTATGTGTACCAGTTTTGTCATTTCATGTATTGTGGTATTTGTTGCAAAATACAAAATGAATTTTAATACTTCGTCTCAGCAAATTGGTCCAGTCTTTCCGAAAATCAGTGTGTACAAATAAATCATGGATAGTGTATTGTTTCTATACATAACGATTTTCTTGGATTGCTTGTAAATGTCATTGTGTTTAAGTTTTTTGTCTTATAAAGAATTTTTGAGACATCGAAATTTTAATATTGCAAATTACATTACACGAACATGTTAAAAGGCAGATATTTTATGAATGATATCGTCATCAAAAATGAAAACAAAATATGTCAAACAAATAATATCAATCGTGATTAAATAATGAAAAATGTACTTTAATTTAATGTTCTGCTTTCCGTGATCATTTTCCAGAAAACATAATGTAAATATATTAAATTTAAAGTAGACCACTTTTTAAGGTCAAAGGAACTTAGATCCTTGAAATAACAAAAACTCAAGTAATTGTGCAGAGCGGACCGTTTTGGCTCAGATCACATATAGCGGACCGTTTTGGCTCAAATCACATAAAGCGGACCGTTTTGGTTCAGATAATATACAGTAAGTTATTACCGGTAGACAGGGAAATAGTGATTGTTCAGCTGAAGCTTCACTGGGTTTATATTTGAGCTTCCATGCTTAAAAAGCAACAACCCATATTCAGCAAAACGGTGTACTATAAGTGATACATATTTGTGTGAATATGTATGTTTTTTTAATCTCATAGTATTCCGCAATTGATTCATGATACTGTAATCAGTATAAAATGACGATTAACAATACCAATACAACCGAATTAATATGTGTTGACATTAGTCTCTAGAACATTATACACTAATTTGGAGGGGGGAGAGAAATTAACATACATGTATGTCAATATGAATATAAACAAAACTCATTCTAAATCCTTATTGTGTTTTTTGCAGAAATTCTTAATTGTTTAATTTTAAAATCAACACAACAATAATTTCAGTTATATTTTACTGCAAAATGCGATTACTTATACGGTTGCAAAAATCAATTTAGCTTTTTGACAGATGAAATATGACCCGAATTCAAAACAGCAGTTAAGCACAATACATTTAATTTTATAAGAGTATCAAATTTACTCGGCGCTACAGAGCGTTTAGAGTAGAAAACAAAAGATTTATGTTTCGTTTGACATTAATAATATATCAAATCAATATAGAAAGCTTAAATACTTCACTTTAGTAAACGTTGTTCTTTGATTATTTTGTGTTCGCCAGACTGTGTAAGGTGTTAACGGAATGCATTGAACGATAATGTGAATGAAAACATGGGTTCGCATGAGTTTAAATGATTGAAGAATAATTCGTAAAATGGGCTCAATACCATCACAGCTGCAGACTCCACGTCTGAAAGTCATCAACAAGCTTGCAGATGACTTTGGAAAGGTGGAATATGGAAAGCAACCACCAAGTTTGGAATCAGAGAAAACACAACCAAAGATTCTGGTCAGCATAGTAGACAAAAGCACAGTTATCATTTCGGAAGGAAGGTCAATTGCTACACAGACCGACGCAATAAATGAAGAGGATATACGAGGCAATAACGACATTGGAAATGACAAAGTCAAACATCTTAAGTCACCTATCATAAATGCTGGTTCGGAAAATGAAAATAATGCAGACAACGAAGAAAAACTTGCACCACGACAAGCATGGGAGGAAAGAGAGATGTATTCAGTAAACGAAACGCTTTATGAAGAAACTGATATCGATTTAGACGAAAAGGGTGATTGGTCAAAAGGTGAAAAAACACCATTGCCAAGTTCCAGTGCTAAGGTCAATCGCAATGATCGGTTACTTACACCAAACGAAGTGCCGTTTGAAGACATTGAAATAAGTCGATATGGAAAGTACAAAGTTCGATTGTCAAGTGATACTGAAATGTGCATCCTTTCTGCAGTAACGTTTCTGGAAACGGGAGACGCAGTTACGATTGACAGAAGTAATCAAAAACTGAAATTTGTTGACTCAAAGTTTCAATTTATTTCCTCATTCGAGCTTCCAGCCAAGCCTTGGGCTGTGTGTGCAAAAGGTTCAGATGTGTATGTTACAATGGGAAATACTCAAATACAACATTTAACAGTTGCTGACATGATAATTGAACCTGGGAAATTAATAGAAATCAAAGGTCGGTGTTTAGGAATTTGTACATTTTGCGATCATTTAGCTGTTGGACTTCAAGTCGGTGAAATACTTTTACTAGACAACCAAGGTGAAAAACAAGGGTGTATCAGTCTGCCTGAAGTAACGGCTGGGCGTCCGTGCAATCCCTGGCATATGTGCGCTTCCGGTGAACAAAACCTGTTTGTAACGGACTCAGAAGCCGGGGTAGTGTTCTGCATTAGCCGCAAGTCTGAGGTGTTGTTCAAATTTACTGGAATGAGTTCACCCAGATGCGTAGCAACAGATAACGCTGGAAATATAGTGGTTGTTGGTAGAGATAAAGAGTCAGGGGCTGTTGTCACCTTATTGCACAAGGATGTAGAGCTACAAAACATGCTTCACATCGAAAAACAGTTGGAGCTAAAGTCTCGGACTCTGATGACGTGGGAGGAGCTGGAGTTTGTGCCCTACTGCCTCGGCTACAGACGTGATGGGGTCGTGGTGCTTGGTGGAATCCAAGAGGCTTTAAAAATAATGAAACTGACATGACATTTTTTTTTTGTATTCAGATAAATGTCTTTCCTTGTGGTGTTTATCTGAAAGAATAACAGGTGCCCAATGTTCTCAACTAATTGGATTTATCATGATACATGTTAACCATTGTATACATGCTAAACCTTATTTCCTGTTTAATACCCTATACATGTTCTTATCTCAAATAACATTTGGAGCTTTTTGTATAGCTCATTGTTGCCGTTATGGTGTCAACCTGACGTCGTTGGTGTAAAAATCGTCAGTTCATTAACGTACGGTGGCATAAAAGGGAAATATGAAATATTTTATTTAGCGGTCTCTATAACTTTCCCACGCCATAGTGTTTACGTGCGCAAGCAACAGCCATTACATGCGCACGCGATAGCTTTGACGTGTGCACGTGAAAGCTGTGACAAGCGCACGCGATAGCTATCACATTCACACGCAATAGCTTGCGCGTGCATCAAAGTCGTAAATGACAGACGAATCTTGTTGAAATGTCAGCAATTTTGTTACTAGATTGCTGAGCATATTGGTGCGGTTTCTTTTACATGCGAACGCGATAGTTATTTCGCTGGCACGCGATAGTTATGACGTGTGTTCGCGATCGAATCAAGAAAAGATTTCAATTTCATTTTGTCGAAAGGCATATGGATTAGGAACGCGCTAAACTATGACGTCATTTCGCAATTGACAAATTAAATGCAACATCAATACGATTCGCACAAAGATAAGACGTCATTTGGAACAGTGTTTTTGAGAAAAAAAAAGTGCGATCTTGAATATTTATCTTTTGATTTGCATACGTAGTGATTTCATTGGGAAATGAAAACATTCGGATTATTCAATCATGTTTATGTTGAATGAGAGAAGTTGTAATAGACTTTAAAGTGTGATTTAACGTAAAACCCAGTCACCTTATGTAATATAAAAGCTCTTACATGAACAATTCTCGTGATATTGAGTGAAAACCAATCTTTAACTTAGTACCCCCTGTCTCCTTGAGTTCTTACATATTGAAAAAAATATATAAAGTGCTTGTCTTAATGACTGCCAATCACCAAATTTAAAGTAGTGATGGTCTATATAAAGGTCAATTACCATGTAAAATAGGAAAGCTCTACCATGAATAGTTCTCATGATACTGAACGTTAACCAAGTGAGACAGCAGCCGGACAGTAAAAAAGCAATGTCTCCCACGCGTTTAATGGGAGGGGGGGGGGCCTATATGAGCCTATATCATAACACATTAGTCTGTAAAACAAGACGTTTAGAATGTTTTTAGCCCATTAAAATAATACAATGCGGAGAATTTCCAATGAAAAGAAGCACAAAAATGTACACATTTGTTTTTAATTCTTCAACTAAACATACCAGACATCAATATAATAAATAAAGCATAATTCAAAGGCAACATCTCTCTGAAATGCCTTGCAATATATAAATTATAGCATGAGCCTTAACACATACACAGAAACAGGTTTTTCTCTTATGTCTGTTACAGTTTGAATACCTATTTAGTATTGAAAGCTCACAACAATCCACAAAAGAATTGTATGCGTTCAAATGAAACAATATATCAATATGTTCTAAAGACTATTAATATGCACTTAAATNCCCTATGAAGTTTCATGATCCCAGGCGTAAGCGTTCTTGAGTTATCATCCGGAAATCATTTTCCTATTTCCAGTCACTGTGACCTTGACCTGTGACCTGGTGACCTCAAAATCAATAGGGGTCATCTGCCGGTAATGACCAATGTCCCTATGAAGTTTCATGATCCCAGGCGTAAGCGTTCTTGAGTCATCATCCGGAAACCATCTGGTGGACAGACAGACGGACCGACATGTGCAAAACAATATACCCCCTCTTCTTCGAAGGGGGGCATAAATTTTGATGGTATTTACCTTAAAAAATATCACATACTAAAATAATGCATATTTCCAATGTTAAAATGTAAGTTTATCTAGTTGCAATAATAATTGAATAGCATTGTAAAAAAACAATCCCTATTCAATGCCCAACAAATATTTTTGTTACACAATTCCAGTGTAAATAAAACTCACAACAATAACATTAGGCATTTCGATGAGACCGTAGCAAACTTAATTACCATTATCAGTAGTGTCATGCGATAGGGGTACTTCACATACATTCATAATTATTTGACATTGCCTACTGATTTTCCTGCACCTGCAGTGGCCTCCAGATATAACTTAATAATTAAAAATTAATATTTTAAAGATCCTTTATTAAAACTTTTAATGCCTTTATGAAAACAAGACCTACTTAATTTGCAAACATGTAAGTACTTAAATTGTAAGAATACTAACCCAGTACATACCTATAACAATTAGAATGGACAATTTAAGCTAGATTTTACATACAATACATTTTAACACGACAAGAATTGAACACACATCAGTTTTATATCCACTTATCATTTTTACTTAAATAGATGTGCAGTGTTTGGTATGATGCTCACAAAAATTCCACACTTAATGTTTATGTGGACATTATGTTTTAAATATATAAACTATTACACAAAAAATATATCTACAAAAAATAACATTTGGCTGCCCAACATACCATGGAAAGGAAAGGAAATGACGATTCTCAGCAAGATCGACAAATATCAAAAATAATAAACCAAAAAATAATTATCATTCAGTAAGTAAGAACTAACTTTGTGAACTCAAAATGTATTTGAAAACTTGGTTGCACATACAGGCATATTTGGAAATTGAAAAAAATAAATACTTTACATGTAATTTTGTAAGCAGAGGAAGGAAAAACATTTCAAATTTGGATATTTTCTGATTAATGTTCATATTCTGAATACTTAAAACTCCTTAATATTCAATAATAAATCTGAATAGTATATAAAAGAATTTTATCAAAGACCTAAGTATAGTAAATCACAAAACAGATCATGTAATTGAATTATAAGAGTAAGCTTGGGAACAAATAGTCTATAAACTCACAAGTTAAAACAAATATGCTTAAAATAAAGCGTAATTAAATCCACTGTTTGAGATTGAAATTGAATAGAACTACATGTACTAAAAAAGTTAATTTATCTACTAACACAAACAAACAATGATTAATCAGTTGACTAAAATCATGCAATCACTTTGATCTAACCCAGGATGCCGGCCTGACATTCACTCCAGATGCTGTGTCTGATATGAGGGAAGGGAAGTCATCCTGCAGGTGATGGCTGGACACATGCTGGTGGTAGTCTCCCCTGACAAGAACCTGACCACATGTGTCACAACACAGGAACCCAGAGTTCTGGGGAGCTACACTTGTACCGCGCTGCTTACTAAGCACCACATTGACATCAGTTGTGATCTGCGTTATGTGGACATCCAACAACTCTCGTTGTTTACTTATATCTGGCAAAAGAGCTAATAGCTCAGGAAATATACTATCAAAATTAGCTTTCCCCAAAACGTCAGTGCATGCATGATAATACTGACTAGCATCAATATCATTTTGGCGAAATTTTCCTGAGATCATTTTAAAATCCTTGAAATCATCAGTGTCACCAGCACAAATAGATCGGATCTTGCCTATTAAGAGTTGATTGCGGTCCTGAAAATCATTGGGCTGGGTGAAATCCTTTGCCGCACTTGAGGACGCAGCTGCCACACTTGAGGACACAGCTGGGCCAGACTTTAAAGATTCCTTGGAGACAGCGGATGCAGACTGGATAAACCCTGGCGGTGGTCTAGAGGAATTGGTTTGACCTAATCCTGGCGGCATGTTACCTAACCCTGGGGGCGCAGACTTTGTTGCTGTTGATTTGGCTGCAGAAATGAAACCAGGTGGGGGTTTAGGAGTAACAGTGGTTACCATCAATGCTGGAAAGTCAGTGTCCGCAACACTGAACTTTGTCGAGGTTTCACCATTTCTGTTCACATCCCCTAGTTCAACAGCAACAGCTGTATTCTTTATAATAACTTCCTCATTTCTTGACTTCTCCAAGAGTTTTTCAATCTTATCTTCCTTCTTCTTTTTGACTGGTGGGGTAGATTGCTTGACTGACAGGTTAGATGGCTTGACTGACGTAGTAGATGGCTTGACTACTGGGGTAGATTGCTTGACTGACAGGTTAGATGGGTTGACTGACGTAGTAGATGGGTTGACTACTGGGGTAGATTGCTTGACTGACAGGTTAGATGGGTTGACTGACGTAGTAGATGGCTTGACTACTAGGGCAGATGGCTTGGAGACCACAGGTGAATCATCCTGGTTGACAGTGGTTGCCATTAGTAGACCAGCAATGTCATCGAGAGAAGAATTGTTTCTTAAAGATGCAGGTTTTTCATCTTTTATTTCAGTCAACTTGTCTTTTTTCTTCTTCTTCTTGTTAGTTACTTTACTGATATTATCATTTGTATTGCTATTGGGAATACTGACAGGACTAAGTCTCTCACGATAATCAGTACCAGATGGAGCTGGAATTTCAGACTTCTTAGTTTTTGACTTGTTTCCTTGCTGTTTTTCAGAATGAGCAGGTCTAAACCAATTTGACTTTAAGTTCGATGGCTGTCCCAATGACGGGAAATCATTGGCAATATGTTCTATTACAGAAGTAGGAACTTGTTTCACGTGTTTCTTTGATTCTGATTTAGGTTTAGTATTTTTCATCCAACTAGATGACATGGGTGCTTTCTGCTTCGTTGATGTGGGCAGCTCTGGGAAATCATCTTCCTTTGGAACCTGTCTTGGTATACCACTCTTGTTGTGTCTGGTTTGAGCATTATGTTCATGTCTGACAGGTCTGCCCTCCAGAGCTGGGAAGTCATCCAGGCCGCCATGTTGAACAGTATGCTGTGTTGCCATTGCAAACCTGTCTGCGAGGGTCACATGTGATGTGCCACCACCCTCAGTCGAGGGGACAGCAGTGTTGGATGTAAGAGGCAGGGCAGAGGTTACAGGGTGCACGGAAGTCGAGGGTCTGGAGGGGGCAGTGTCCCCCAGCGTGGGGAAATGTTCCTCGCTAGTGGAAAACTGCTGCTCGCTAGGGACACACTCCTGCACCGCCCGTGGGGAGGACTTGGTCTTCATGTCTGCCTCTGACATGGTACTCAGCGAGGCCTGAATGGCTCTATCTAGGTCACGTTGCTCCCTGTAAGCATTACCAGCGTATGATACAGAGACTCCAATGTTTTCAAGTCATTCTGACAAAAGCGCACCTACAGGAAGATCTACTATTGTCTCAAAAGTCCACTTAAGAAAAAAAAACTCAAATTCACATGATTAATTTGAATATAAAGTTGTATAACTCTATCAGTTATTTTTTTTAGTTATATGCTACACAGGTACAAAATGCTTTCTTTTTTGCGCAATCGGGAAATAACTCTGTTAATGTAATCAAAAACAGCACCAAACTAACAAGGGTCACAAGTTCAAAGGCTGATAAATTTGTTTTTAAGATTTCATCACATCAGCACTTTTAGATGACTTACATGTCACACACACACATTTGATAGATGAGGCAATAAAAGTCAGACTTCATTATTTCTACCAGAGTTGTTTCTAACAAAACCCATGAGTGTTGCAATTGTAAGAACAAGTATACCATAGGGTGTTGAATAAAAATAATTGTATGAAATATTTTGAAGGCTTAATGTCGTACTTTACTTTCTCTTTCAAAACCATGAAAGCAATATATTGATTTGCTCACTGCAATGTTGTCAGGCAACTTTTAAGATTTACCTATCAACCTCATCTTAAGCCTAAACAGATTTAAATAATTATGCATAAATAGTTTTAAGTTCTGAAAACTGTCTAAGTTTACATTATTAAACACACATACCTAACATTTGAGGCGTTATGTTTCGCAGACTTGTTTCTCACAGCATTTCTGCCATCTGACATTCTGTTTGCATCTGTGTGTTTACTTTCATAGTCACTTCTACCTCCTGCAACAGACAAACAGACATTATGACAGTCTGTCTTGGGACAACAAAACTATACGGGGCTCGTTCTGGGAAAACTGGGCTTAATGCATGTATTTTAAGTGTCGTCCCAGATTAGCCTGTGCAGTTGGGACAACACTTTCCACCTCAACTTGATTTTCTTTTCAGAAAAGACTTCATTAAAAAGGAAAAATTCCATAAAACCGGAGTGTGGTCCCTGATTAGCCTGTGCGGATTACACAGGCTAATCTGAGAACACTTAACACACATGCATTTAGTCCAGTTAACCCAGAACAAAGCTCACATTATCATTTTATTCTAAAATTGATAAAATATTTTTTTTTAATACAGATTAAACTGTACAATTACATCCTAAGGTATACCATTTAATATACAAATAAATTCCAATCATAATGTAAATTCTGCCAATATTTCAACAAACCACACTGACAACAAAGCGAAAGATTAAAGTGACAAGGACATCAGAACACTAAAATCAGGAGAATAACATATATTTTACAACAAACTATAGTTAAGTATTGATGTGCAATGTCCATTACCTCTAGCCCCTCGACTGTTGGGCCTTGGAGCAAAGTTGAAGTCTATGTTCAGTGTTCGTTCCTGCTTGGCCTGCGCGCGCGTCTGAGCCTTGCTGTGGTGCTCCACCTGGTGTGACTTGAGGTCGATGTCCGAGCGGAATGCGTTGGTGAACTGCGCCCCCTGGCAGTCACCCTCATCACACAGATAGTGGTCTGTATGGAAATGATCCCGCAGAGCAGGGTAGTCACTGGAATAGTGGAGAATAAATTAATATTGTGCCATAATGCACTGTTAATTAAATAACTTACCATGCGGTAATGTTGGTATTCTTTTATTCATGCGATTGAAATAAATGAAAATACGGCACAGTAAAATTTGTAAACTCAATAAATGTATTCCACAGTGCTTAAATAAACTGAATTTTCAATCAGAAAAGACTTCCTTAAAACTAAAGATAACATAACAGTGGCAAGTGTCATCCTTGACAGGCTTATATGGGACGACACTTCACACAAATGCATTAAGCGAGACTCATTATAATAAAGCAAAGAAAGTCCACCTACTCATAGAAATCTTGAGAGCCCAGACTTTCACAGAAGTGACAAAAGAAGTGATCCTTGCGCAGGTGTTTGTAGAGTTCATCCTTGTCAAGGTATCTCTCTTCACAGAAGTGACAGAGGGGATGCTCCTTGTAGGACGTGTCGTCTTTGTCTCCCTGGCGCCTGTGAAGAGCCAGCAGCTGTCGGGTATAAACCTTCCTCTCTCCAGTGAATATCTACAATAGATGGGCATTCCAAATAGTCTTAATTCCAATGTGAAGCTTATAATGATAAAAGATTCTGCTAAGTAACTAGCCTGAGTGACCTTTGTTTTGCATTAGATAAGATGAAGATTCTACGTTAGCGTTACCGATCGCCAATATCGCCTTTGGCTATTACAATTTCTGGTTGGCGATCAAAAATAAGACTTTCGTGAAATTGGCAATTGAAAAAAATGGACCCTCCGATTTTCAAATGCACTCTCTAAATTCCTGTTTTCAGGCCGTATAAATCGCCAGATACATCAACATGAATACACAGATAACACCCTCATCAGTACATGACTGGAGCATATTAAGTCACCACATTGTGTACGAACAAGCCCCAATGGCATGGTTTGTTATCAGATCATTAATTAGCTTTTATTGCAGACAATAGTAACATGCTGTGAAAGATTATCTCTGAGGTCACGCTTGGTTAGGCACAATCACACTACATTGAAATCAAAATCAGCACTATTAATTTTTTGAACTTCTGAATTCTTTGGTTATGAGTTTGTTTGCAAAATAATGATTTTTAATTCAAACTTGCAATTTAAATTTGAAAATTAATCATCTTTTTTTAAATGCAAATTTGCGGTTTATTTTTGTTCCGAAACAAAACAGCACGGTAAAACGTTTTTGTGTTTGGATTTGATTTCTGAACTTTAAAACACTGTCTGTCCACAATCATGATGGATTTTAACATGAATATGAGCAGAAAGTTGTTATTTCAACAAATAAACATGTGTTTGGAAGGGGGATTTATCACTCTGCAAGTAAAGTGTAATTTTGATATTTTCGCGACCTGACAGTTTCTGTCATCAATGTTAAAATTAATAAATGAGTTAAAATAGTGTTGTAAAATAAATATATGCTATAAGTAACAATAATATTTTTTACATTTTAATCACCAGAAGGGTGTTTATGCTACTACATGGTGACATGGATGTTTGTTTTGACTTAAAATGTGTCAATATAAATTATTGTTATAATTAATAATACTGTGGACAAACATAGGCTCACAAGTTATTTCAAGCAACAAATTTTAGTGGAAACAACTATTTTTGATCCAGTGAAACCCCTGATACCTGAAAGATTAACATGCATTTCAATATGATATCTCCAATGCTTCTCGTCGGATGCTAGCCCAAATTTTATCAGTTATGAAATTGGCTACTAAGTTTTTTTCCTTAGCGCCAATGTAGAGATTACGGTATCTAGAACAAAAGCACCGCATAGCAGGTGCCAACGCTCGGCTGTGGGTGCTTGGATTTTGTTTTTTTGACCTTTGACCTTTTCACTACTCAAAATGTGCAGGTCGATGAGATACACATGAAAAAAAAAAAAAAAAATGTTTTTTTGACCTTTGACCTTGAAGTATGACCTTGACCTTTCACCACTGAAAATGTGCAGCTCCATGAGATACACATGCATGCCAAATATCAAGTTGCTATGTTCAATATTGCAAAAGTTAAGGCATGCCAAATATCAAGTTGCTATGTTCAATATTGCAAAAGTTAAGGCCTAAGTCAAAGTTTTGGGACGCCGCGGACGAGAGGGCTATGACAATACCTCGGGTTTTCTTCGAAAACAGCCGAGCTTAAAATGGCATGCTGAAATTAAGTTATAAAATTTAAATGTATCATCAACATCACTCCTAATTTTTCAGACAAGTGAGTCTTGCCATCCTTTAAAACTAGCTTTATGTTCAATGTAAATGAAACTTGCAGGGCAATATAAAACTAAGATCTGCTCTTTTGCTGTTATGTTTGCAGACGGTGTCATTTTAAAATACACACATTGCATTGTCTCTCTGATGTTTGAAAAAAGTGTGACAAAATTCTAATAAAATCATATTAAATGTAAATTTCAGAATATTTGCAAACATCTCTAATTTATCGAACGCAACAAAACCAACTGAAATGAACAGGTAATGAAATTTAGTAACCTTAAGTGCAAGGCATAGTTCACAGTAGAATAGAGTATGCTGACGTCTCATGTGATCTTTCAATGCCCTGAACGACTTCTCTGGCTTGGCATCCTTGCACACTGAACACCGATGCTCCAGTAACTTGCAGCACATCTCCTCAATCTGGCGCGTCTCAAACTGAATCTTCAGATGCCGGTCAGCTATATACTTCCGAACTGGCATTTCATCAAACTTCNTCTTTTCCCATGTGGCTAAAGAGTTGAGGTCATCTTGCAGTATGGCTTGGTCTACATCTGATGTGATTTGGCGGTAGAGGATGCAGTCATCGGCAAAAAGGCGTGTGCTGGATTGGACGCAGTCTGGCAGATCATTGATAAAGATCAAGAAGAGCAGAGGTCCCAGGACTGAGCCTTGTGGTACTCCGCTTATGACTGGTACTGTATCCGACGCCTGACCCTCCACCAATACTTGTTGTGTTCTCCCGGTGAGAAAAGACTGGATCCACATCAGTGTATATTCCCCTTGATGCCATAGTGTTCGATCTTCTTCAATAAGCGCTTATGGGGGACCCCGTCGAACGCTTTACTGAAGTCAAGGATCACCATGTCTGTCTGAGTCCTCTTGTCTAGTGACAATGCCAGTTCATGGTATAGTGTAAGTAACTGTGCCTCGCAGCTTCTCCGAGCTCGGAATCAATGTTGACAGTCATATAGGACTTTGTGGGTGTCAAGGTGCTTCATGATGTTGCTTACTAGGACGTGTTCTAGCATTTGTATTTTGAATTATTTTAATGTTGAACTAACATTAGAATTGTTTGGACGCAATTAGTTTTGCTTTAAATGAAAATAATGATTGCTATGTATATAACAAAATACAAATACAAATACACATTTTATTTCAAGTCCGTTTGTACATAACAAGTTTAACATTAGCGATGTATCGCTATTGACCGACCTAATATAACAACATACATATAACAAATAGACAATTGAACATAACATGAAATTTACAATATATAAACAAACAGTATCATCCTAGAGTTGAGATCAATTATAATAAATAAATAAATTTACCTGAATACAATAAACATGATTATTTAAAGTTAAAAACGAAAGAACTATGCCATGTGATACAATTATAATATTTAGATAGTTAAGATCATAGTGTACTTCAATCTGACAATCAAGCTTTAGACTCGTGCGCACGAGATAAGAAAACAACTTGCAATTGTTCAAACAGGAAAGTGCATTATCCACAGACTCAAAAGTAAAATAGAAGAAAGACAACTACCTTTCAAAAATTATAGCAGACTTACATGGAACAATTTACTGTTCGATCTACAGTGACAATTCATTTTGTCCAATTTAAAGCAAAACAATAACCTTGATTAAATGCATGTTAGCTTTTTTATTTAATTGCAGTTTTTGATCTTACAATTTTTCTTCTTAAATGATTTATGTGTGCAGTATATTATTTGTATATACTTTTAGCTTCATTTTCATGGTGTTTAGCTTGAAATGACTGTCGGATTTGTTTGAAGTTTCTTGTTTAATTATCCTGTTATTTTTAATGTGTAGTATAACGAAACTACTAAAACTGTATTTACACGTAAAGCTGACAACACTTAGAATATTTGGTTTTATTATTATTCATCAAGTCTATGTTACGTGTTTAGATTAATTTTAAGTCTGTTAATGTTTTATAATTTTGAGTCATGTTTGATTTCACATTGATTTAATGCCCTTTGAAAAGAAGGCGATACTGTAAATAAGATTTTTATTATTATCCCCAGCCATAGGCAAAGCGGTATAGTTTTGGCATTGTCCGTCCGTTAGGAACACTGCTTTGTTCTGAGCCATATCTCGGAACTGCTCGGGCCAATTTCATTGCAACTGAGTGTATATATGGATATGTCAAATGCCAACACAATCCATACCCAAATAAGAGAGTTGTTGCCCTTTTTTAGTTGAAAATAAGCAAACATTAAAGTCTGGAGAAGAGAGGAGCCACATCTTGGAACTATTTGGGCAGTTTTCATTGAAACATGGTATGAGCATATATAGGGATGAAACCCAGGCTCTTACACAAAACACACTTGAAAGTATCCAGTACTTTTGCTATAAACTCCTGATGAGACAGTAAAAAAGCTTCACTTAGATGTACGACAGAGGGTAACAAAGCACATGTGATTATAATCATGTTTACGCACTAAATAAATGAAATCTATATACAATTATAGACTGTCTACATTAAACTGATACTCATGAACTCTTTTAGAGCTAGAATGAATACTTGTTATTCACAACTCAAGAGTAAACTGATTTTTCCGCTAATTTACATGAGGTACAAGAATGACGTAAGATCATTCGGTTATCTATTGTGATTTAAATAAAACTGACATCAAATCTTTTGACCGTTGCGAGTACATATTCATAGCACACACATAAATATAGAAATTAAAACGTATTTGATCAGTTAAGTTCAGAAAAATGTCTATTTTAAGATAATTGTATTAATCTGTTTTGTTCGTGCACATGTTTCACAAGATAACTGACAACATAACAGTTAGACAGTGGGATATTCCTTTATAACTGCATGGATTTGATCCAACTATAGATGTTGATTCCAGTCAAATCTTTGCGCGGAGGCTGGTGACCACCAACCAAACTCACTGCCACGTCCCATGGGGGTGTTGTTTTTCAACTGACTGGAACTATTTTTAAACTCGGCCCAGATATCATTATTTCATGGATTGACTTCAGGAGTATAAACAAAATTTCACTGAAGCCATATATAAGAAAAACCACCCATTGTATTTAATGAGTTAACAGAAAAAAAAGCAATGATTGAGTCATCAGTAGTATTGTTATTAAAATATAATACATTTGGTAAACTTTAGGACTAGGAGCAAGTGAAACAAGCACAATATATATTTGTTGTTAGCACTGTATTCATTTTGATAATTTGGACATGTTATAAACAAACAAATATGACTGCAATATNAGCCACATCTTGGAACTATTTGGGCAGTTTTCATTGAAACATGGTATGAGCATATATAGGGATGAAACCCAGGCTCTTACTCAAAACACACTTGAAAGTATCCAGTACTTTTGCTATAAACTCCTGATGAGACAGTAAAAAGCTACTCTTAGATGTACGACAGAGGGTAACAAAGCACAAGTGATTATAATCATGTTTACGCACTAAATTAATGAAATCTATATACAATTATAGCCTATCTACATTAAACTGATACTCATGAACTCTTTTAGAGCTAGAATGAATACTTGTTATTCACAACTCGAGAGTAAACTGATTTTTCCGCTAATTTACATGAGGTACAAGAATGACGTAAGATCATTCGGTTATCTATTGTGATTTAAATATAACTGACATCAAATCTTTTGACAATTGCGAGTACATATTCATAGCACACACATAAATATAGAAATTAAAACGTATTTGATCAGTTAAGTTCAGAAAAATGTCTATTTTAAAATAATTGTATTAATCTCTTTTTTTCGTGCACATGTTTCACAAGATAACTGACGACATAACAGTTAGTCAGTGGGATATTCCTTTATAACTGCATGGATTTGATTCAACTATAGATGTTGGTTCCAGTCCAATCTTTGCGCGGAGGCTGGTGACCACCAACCAAACTCACTGCAACGTCCCATGGGCCCGATGATGGGGGTGTTGTTTTTCAATTGACTGGAACTATTTTCAAACTCGGCCCAGATATCATTATTTCATGGATTGACTTCAGGAGTATAAACAAAATTTCACAAAAGCCATATATAAGGAAAACCACCCATTGTATTTAATGAGTTAACAGAAAAAAAAACAATGATTGAGTCATCAGTAGTATTGTTATTAAAATATAATACATTTGGTAAACTTTAGGACTAGTAGCAAGTGAAACAAACACATTTTATTATTATTGTTAGCACTGTATTCATTTTGATAATTTGGACATGTTATAAACAAACAAAATGACTGCAATATCACCAATAAAAATATAAAAACCAAGATATAAATATGCATTGAATAAAACAAGTTGAACAATGATGCCGGACAAGTGAGATGAAAAAATAGGTGTAAAAAGTCATGCTTGAATAGCTCAAACACATTGACTTGATACACAAGTTTCTCGGTTGAATTGTATCCAATACTCTAACTTGGTTTTGTTTGTGCATGTGTTTCAGTCATACATGAGATAGTCTTTAACCCTTTGAGTGCTGTAACCGGATTTTGAAGGCCTTTGCAAACAGTTTGGATCCAGATGAGACGCCACAGAACGTGGCGTCTCATCAGGATCCAAACTGTTTGCTATTCTGATAGTATTCTTTGAAAAAAATCAAAGAAAATGCTTATTTTAGAAATTCAGCAGACAACATTTTAGCAGACGACAAATTTCCCAGCATGCAAAGGGTTAATGTATTTTATTTGATTTGAAAACAGTTCCTAATTTATTCACCACATTGATATGACCCGCGCTCTGGGAAAACCAGTCTTAACCCATGTGCGTAAAGCATCGTCCCAGATTAGCCTGTGCAGCCTGCACAGGCTAATCTGAGACAACACCATCCACTACTACAGTATTTTACATTTAAAGGAAGTCTCTTTTAAAAATAAATCCAGCTAGGCGGACAGTTTCGTCCCTGTTAGCCTGCGCGGACTGCACAGGCGTATCTGGAACGATACTATACTTAACATGCATTAAGCCCAGTTTTCATAGAGCGAGGCTCATATTTAAAATATTCCTGCATAAAGATCAGTGTTAGCTAGGTTAACATTGGTGGGCTAAATATGAGCTAGGCAAGTATATTATACATGAATATAATGTAATATAAGCAATATAATACAAACCGGTACATAAAAGTGACAGGAAATATAAGTACATAAGAATGACAAGGCGAAAAAACTCAAACTACTGAAAATGAAAATTTAAGCAGAGAATAAGTTATTATGTCAGTTGTTTTTTTACCTCAGTGATTTAATTCATTCTGTGGATTTCTGATATTCAATAACCATGCATCAGGTAAGTATAATCACTGGCATAATTGCTTCAGATTCAATAACAATTCATCAGGTAAGTATAATTCCCTGCATAATTGCTTCATATTCAGTAACAATTCATCAGGTAAGTATAAATCACTAGCATAATTTCTTCAGATTCAATAACAATTCATCAGGTAAGTATAATCACTGGCATAATTGCTTCAGATTGAATAACAAATCATCAGTTAAGTATAATTCCCTGTAGAATTGCTTCAGATTCAATAACAATTCATCAGTAAAGTACAGTTCCATGTATAATTGCTTCAGATTCAATAACAATTCATCAGTTAAGTATAATTTCCTGTATAATTGCTTCAGATGCAATAACAAATCATCAGTTCAGTATAATTTCCTGTATAATTGCTTCATATTCAATAACAATTCATCAGTTAAGTAAAATTCCCTGTATAATTGCTTCATATTCCATTACAATTCATCAGTAAAGTATAATTCCCTGTATAATTGCTTCAGATTCAATAACAATTCATCAGTAAAGTAAAATTCCCTTTATAATTGCTTCAGTTTCAATAACAATTCATCAGTTAAGTATAATTCCCTGTATTATTGCTTCAGATTCAATAACAATTTATCAGTAAAGTACAATTCCCTGTATAATTGCTTCAGATTCAATAACAATTCATCAGTAAAGTATAATTTCCCGTATAATTGCTTCAGATGCAATAAGAAATCATCAGTTCAGTATAATTCCCTGTAGAATTGCTTCAGATTCAATAACAATTCATCAGTTAAGAATAATTCCCTGAATACTTGCTTCAGATTCAATAACAATTCATCAGTTAAGTATAATTTACTGTATAATTGCTTCAGATTCCATTACAATTCATCAGTAAAGTATAATTCCCTGTATAATTGCTTCACATTCAATAACAATCCATCATACAAACTTTATTAACCCTATATTAGAACCTTGTTGATAGACTCAGTGAATGCCCTTTAATAATTATTTAACAGTTGACTAGAAGTAGTACATAAACTGCTCACTGGCCGGCATAATTGGTAGCTTAATTTTACATTTTATTTATTGGTTGCTACCAATATGCAACACAAATGTTAAACTGACTACTGGTAAGTAAAACAAAATCAAAATTAACATTTCCTGACTCAGGAGTTTGGTTCAATAAACCCTCTTAAGTTGGATGGATATGATCTGTTTATCAGATATATTGATTTTTTGCAACTCAAAATCTTAAGTTGTGAACCTAGCTTAAGAGTCATAACTCACTTATGTAGGGACAGATTAAGAGTGAAATAGCAGTTTGGTTGATTCATAATAACTAACATAATTAAATACATTGAGAAAAAGTGTTCATAAATCTACAATTCCCTGTGCAATCTATAATTTTGGCTTAAATTGTACAATTAATAAATCAAAGTTGTAAACATAGTTTACACATACTAAGATCAACGATATTGATATATATGCACTACAGTGAAAAGGTACAACAAAAAGATACAACAAACAATCTAGGTTTTGACAAAAATCTCATTTGAATTTTTACTTCCATAAGCTTTCAAGTGACCATTTAAATGCAAGCATTTCATTTTATCATACTTTAATCAAGGCATAAATATGAACAAGAGAAGCAACCATAACTTAATAAACAGCATATATGTTCTATACTTACCAATTTTTATTTTTATTTTCTATGAACAACAAATTTCCTCCTTGCACAAAGCAGAAACCAACATGTTTAATGGTGTATGATTAAGAAGCAAAAAACTTTATAACATCAGTTCTGAATACATTTTTTAGTTAATTAAGAAAAGCTCACAACACATGTTTTTTAGGCTTTTTGTATTTTCCAGCATTTCCTCTTACGCCTACATCATAAAAAAAAGAGTGACTTTATTCATCAATGAAACATCTTTTTTTTTAAACTTAAATAATATATTGTGCATAGCTGTTTTGATATCTACATATTTGAATATTTACAAAACACCAATACATATTAATCTTACAAACACTATAATAATGGGTGTAAAAACATTAAATAAAATTTTAAACAACTTAATGTATAATTAACAATATATATTAACACTTAAACAGCCTGAATTGGAACCAAAACAACTAACAAGTTCATATGTTATATGTTAGATTATTCCCTAAAATTATTATCTACTAATTTGTTATATATAAAATATGTTTCACCAACTAACTTCCATCAACCTTATTACTTTATATTCATGTATTTTTCTGAAATGGTCTTTTAAGTAACTTATCAATAATGAGAAGTGAAGTATGCATTATTTTACAAAAATAATCATCTCTATTAACAAACGATTAGCAATGGTGTATAACGTGTTAAAATTGTCACCAGTAAAATATTTGCGTAATCGTGTCTTGAATGAACAATTATCGTGGATGTATAATGTGTTAAAATGGTCACTTGTAAAATTCTCAAGTAATCGTTTCTCGAAATGAACGATATGCATGGATGTATAATGTTTTAAAATGTTTTATCGCTAAAATACTTGCGTAATCCTGTCTCGAAACAAACAATTATTATTAATGTAAAATGTTTCTAAATGAGATCGCCCATTTAGGCTTGTATTTCCAATATCATATTTGCCCAGAGCCAAATTTTATACTCCAATTCATTTGGATGAATAATATGGACACATGTGATTATGAATTTTAAAAAAACCAATAGCAATTAAAACACAATCAGATTCTACATAAATCTATATACATGTCATTATGTTGTAATTATCAGAGTTGTCCTATATCCACATCTGACTGAGAAATGTCCATATGTTTTGACTGTAAAGAATACACTTACATCAATGTAATTTTATCCCTTACTACTTATAATATTTACTCAAGATAAATTGTCAACAAACATTACAAACATTATAAGAAAAACATTTTTTCTTGATTACAAAACAATAGAGTTTTCAAATCAAAGGGAAAACACTGGATTGAAAGTGAAAAACAGGTAAAAACTGGATTGCAAAATAAAAAAACATCAGGTACAAACACTCCAAAAACACAAAAATCAGTTCATGTCCGTTATCGAGTCTCGTAACCCACGGCAGCTAGCAATTTCTCGCCAATACCCAGGAAGTAAACCGTCTGAGCAATGCCGAACAGCGGGGCTATAACCAGGACACGACAGAATGCGCCTTTGAAGAAAGCTTTAGGTCCTTCCAACGCGTACACTTTTCTGAAACAGAAAGGGGATGCACAAGATTCAAACTAACATAATTAAGCAAAATAAAATTGAAAAACTTCATATACGTTATAAAGATAGAAAAAATACTTCTCAGTAATAAAGACATTTCATTTTTATCAACTATGCCACCATATTCTCTGTGTTCCCCACCTGAAACAATCCAGTATCCCGCTGTATGATTGCTCCCCCGCTCCCTTATGGAGGGTCTGCAATCGGGTCTTTACAACTGGAATCAAGAAAACACAAAACATTATTTGTAAAAAGATCGCCAATTTTCCACAAGCATTGGTATGAAACAAGCATTGGTATGAAATGTAAACTCATTAATGACAAACAATACTCACTCACACAGACATATCAAATGTTGTATTTGTATTTATACATTAATTTTTCTAATTGCAATAACAGTGTTGACTGTAAAAAGTGCATACAATTCAGTAGGTAACTTTCTTGTGTAAAATACATATGACTGAAGATCAATTTTGTTCTGTTTATATCATATTATATCTTACTATACATATTAGATATACTATGACCTTGGCTGATTATTCAAACCTGTTTTTAAATCAAAGTCTTCATACATTAAAAAGAATTAAACCTTTGCGGTTTTCGCAGCCTAATCAAGGACAACACTTTCGCCTTTTATGGAATTTTTCTTATAGAGGAGGTCTCCACTTAACCAAAATCCAATGTAGGCAGAAAGTGCCGTCCCTGATAAGCCTGTGCCGACTGCACAGGCTTATCTGGGACGACTCTTTACACACATGCATTAAGTCCNCTTTGCGGTTTTCGCAGCCTAATCAAGGACAACACTTTCCCCTTTTATGGAATTTTTCTTATAGAGGAGGTCTCTACTTAACCAAAATCCAATGTAGGCAGAATAATGATTATAATACCCCATAATGGCTTTGTCAGCTATGTTCCACATATGTGCACATGCATTAAGCCCAGTTTTCCCAGAACCATGCTCATCGACCTACCGTCAAATGGGGTGACACTCCAGGATGCTACACACCCGGCTGCCAGGCCTGATATGAACGAGTGATAGAACACGGCCTGGTCGCTGCCTTCACGTCTCTTGCCCTGAAAAGTGTACACATAAATGAGCCTCACTCTAGCCCTTTGAGCGCTGGAACCAGATTTTGAAGGTTTTTGCAAACAGTTTTGATCCAGATGAGACGCCACAGAACGTGGCGTCTCAGCAGGATCCAAACTGTTTGCTATTCTGATAGTATTCTTTGGAAAAAAATCAAAGAAAATGCTAATTTTAGAAATTCAGCAGACGACATTTTAGCAGACGAAAAATTTCACAGCATGCAAAGGGCTAGAAAAACTGGGCTTAATCATGTGCATACAGTGTCGTCCCAGATTTGCCTGTGCAGTCCGCACAGGCTAAACAGGGACGACACTTTCTGCTTTTATAGTTTTTTTTCATTAAACAAGAGTCTCTTCTTTAAAACAAAAATCCAGTCTAGGCGGAAAGCGTCTTCCCTGATAAGCCTGTGTGGACTGAACAGGCTATTCTGGGAAAACACTTTACGCAAATGCATTAAGCCCAGTTTTCCCAGAACATTGCTCTAATAATGCAGCACAGTTCGGAGTTAAAGTAAACTTGAGCTTTTACTCAAAGGTGATTAGAACCACTGTATGGCTTTGTCACCTATGTGCCACAAACTTACAACTTTTGATGCTACTACTATGCTCATGGCTAAGTTCAAAGGCAAAATTATCAGGATTTTGTGGATTATTGGGCAAGAAGTGTCTCATATATCTGAATCTCATTGAGATGATTACATATTTCAAATTTCAATATAATTGCACGAGAAATTATTGACTGAAACTGCTCCACAATCTTATACAATTTTAAGCGGACCGATATACTGTTTAATCGCTAATTTTCCAAAGGAGGTATCATTTTTACACTTTTCGCACCCATGAATAACAATTGCCAAAATTAACTTATTTCATCATAAGTAAGGTTCTCAGCAGGTTACTTGTTTTGCAATCCATGTACAGAGTTAATAGTTCCAAAATATTTATGTTTCCTTTTGTTAACATACATTATGTGTTATCTTTGCTTTCTAAATACATATTTCATTAAAGTTTGGAAACGATACTAGAAATGTGTCACAGACAGTGATGCCCCCATAACACATGTTTGGACACAGCCATAGCCGCTATATAATCTACAGAGGACAAACAGACAGGGCTATACTTCAGCCGAACCGTTCACAGCAAGCAGGAAGCATTATTTTTTTTATACAAAATTTCTCATTTCAGTTTAACCAAGTAAGGATGTAAGAACAAAAGAACTAACGGACAGGCAAATCCATATATGCCTCCCGCCATTTATAGATGCTGGGGCAATATAACATATATGTACTCACGGCAGCATTAAGATGTGCGAACAAAGGGAAGTAAAAGGCGGAAAAGGACACATCCCTGAGCATGGTTGCCCGGAAACCCTGGTAGATTCCCAGAATGCCTTTCTCTCGGATCAGGCCGAGGGCAATCTTTGTAGCCGAGAGTTTTGGGGTAGGGGGTTTGACCGCGCCTGCTGCTCCTGTTGCTCCAGCTGCCGTCTTGTCAACAGTAGCTGGAAACAGACGTATTGAATTGTTTGTAAATAATTGAGACTTGTTCTGGAAAAACTGGCTTAAAGTTTGTGTGGAAAGTGTTGTTGCAGATAAGCATGTGTGGAAANCCACATATGTGCACATGCATTAAGCCCAGTTTTCCCAGAACCATGCTCATCTGACCTACCGTCAAATGGGGTGACACTCCAGGACGCCACACATCCTGCTGCCAGGCCTGATATGAACGAGTGATAGAACACGGCCTGGTCACTGCCTTCACGTCTCTTGCCCTGAAAAGTGTACACAGAAATAAGCCTCACTCTAGAAAAACTTGGCTTAACCCTTTGCATGCTGGGATATTTGTCGTCTGCTAAAATGTTGTCTGCTAAATTTCTAAAATTAGCATTTTCTTCGATTTAAAAAAATAAATACTATCAGAATAGCAAACAGTTTGAATCCTGATGAGACGCCACGTTCTGTGGCGTCTCATCTGGATCCAAACTGTTTGCAAAGGCCTTCAAAATCCGGTTCCAGTGCTCAAAGGGTTAATCATGTG